>OMOX01157529.1:0-10320 GCA_900312595.1 Guentherus altivela | reverse complement strand
TCTTCTTCTTCTAATAATAATAATAATAATAATAATAATAATAATAATAATAATAATAATAATAATAATAATAATAATAATAATAATAATAATAATAATAATAATACATTATTCTATCATATTACAATTTTCATTGACACCATCCAACACACTTTAAGTTCTTTGCATTGAAATGTTCTAATTTAACCGAATTGAAATGAAGTTTCTTAACTCTCCACCAGGCATCATCACCACACCAATTCAACCAAGGAAACTCAATAGCATATTGCTGCTCACTAATGACGGTTCTTTTATTTCACTCTCAGAGGGGCAGCAAACCAGGCAACTTCCATCATTATGTCCGAGCTGAATTTAATGGCAGTGTGCTGGGAGATTCCACCAGGAGGCACTCTATTTCGGTGACGGAGGTGGTGGAGTATGACTTCACTTGCAGCTTCCAGTGCTCAGAGGCTTCTCAAAGCCTTGATGATGTGGCCTGTCAGCCTGTGATATGTAAGACTGTTGGCTAATATCAAGGCTTGGAAAGTTATTTTCAGAATATCATCCCATGATTTGTTTATGTCCAACTACTGAGGTATATATCCCTTGGCATGTAAAAATTAGACAATTGACAAGTCAATTGAAAAAAAATGAGACAGTTGACAAGTCAAAAAGCAGAAAAACACAGTAAATAGTAAAACACAGTAAATAGTAGTTTGGGTTGATCAGGTAGCCTGCCACCACGGCGACCCGGGTTCGATCCCCACCTGCGGTGCCTCCGGCTTGGTTTGGGCGTCTTAAGGACATAATTGGTGATGCACCTACAGAGGAAGATGAATATACGATGATGAAGATGATGGTGATGATCCCTCTGTGAAGTCCAACAATCGATGGTGAAATGAAACGTTGTTGACACGGCAATGGGGGCTTAATTGGAAACAACGTAATTAGGAAGGGATCTGGCAATGACCAAATTGGGAGAAAAATAGAAAAAGGCATAAAAAATAAATAAAAATAACATAGTAATAATTAAAGATGGGATAAATTTAGAACTGGAGCAAAATGTGAAAAAAACTGAGAATTTATAAGCACTTTTGCAATGTTTGGGATCTCAATAAAACAGCATTAAAAACAAATAAACACGTAAGGCTTGTAAGTGTTTGGCTTGTGTACAAATGTTTAGAATTGGTATGAATTAAATAATAAATGAAAATTTTCTAATCAGAAGAGTTCAATTGCTCTGACCTAGACAATAACCTGCATGAGAAATCATAGGGAATGCACGTGTGACTGGCCATCTTGTCATCAGTAGCAGTGATGATGTTCTTGTATGTGATTGGCTCTGTTGTCAGTGACATTAGTAGAAGTGCTGTCCAGAGAGGGGAAACAGGGAGATGAGAAGACGGTCGCACTGGGACAAGCTGTGGTTGACCTCCTTCCTTTACTGATGGGTAGGAAATCGGTATTTATTTCATTTTTAAGTTTGCTCCTCATATTCCAGACATCATATCCCATTTTCAACAACCTGATGATAAGCTCTGATCCAGATTCCAAGAAACCCTCGCTGGGATACACTGATAATCGCTAGGATATGGAGGTATTTCACCTGGTAAATACATACCCTCTAATGGATTGGAGTCCAATCCATTAGCAGTTATTTGGAGCAGTCTGTATATGGAAACAACCTAAATGGTAAAACGAAATGGGATACAAGTTATCATTTGATATATTGCATGCATACAACTAGTACCCCTAACCACGAATATTATGGAATATTATTAAATTCATGGAACACAGTGTGCATGTAGTAAAATGCTTTTCATCTAACTGTGCTCAGGAAGTTCGATGACACTATGACCCTTGAAACCTATTCAAAACCAGTTATATATAAAATCTAAACCTGAACAACTTCTGATGGATGAAAAGGAACCAAGTTAGAATTTTTCTAAAGGCTTCCTCTTGGGGGGCAATGCAGTGATGCAGCACTGATCCACAGTTGCATGAAATACATTCCATAGAAAGTGGGCCTGTGTAACATCTGCATCATGTTTTGTGTGTAAAATGATCTTCGGACTCTCTATCTAGGTCATCGCAGCTTCTCTTCCACCGTCGGCCTGCATCCAACTTCTGCCTCATCCACAGAAGCTTCCTCACAGGTAAGCAGCACTCAAGTGGGTTTGTTTGCACCCTTTCATTTCAAACACGTTCATAGAATCAATACAAGACTAGGCAGTTTTTCCTCTGGTTTCTAAGTTTAAGTTTAATTTTATTTATCCCCTTGGGGAAATGATTCCTCTGCATTTGACCCATCCTAACTACTTAGGAGCAGTGGGCAGCTACTGAGCGGCGCCCAGGGACCAACTCCGGGTTGAAGGCCAGTGCCTTGGTCATGGGCACTGACAGGAGTATTAACCTAACATGCATGTCTCCTGATATGGGAGGAAACCGGCGCACTCAGAGGAAACCCACGTGAACACGGGGAGAACATACAAACTCCACACAGAAAGGCCTGAACCCAAGACCTTCTCCCTGTGAGGCAACAGTGCTAACTACTGAGCCACCATGCCACCCTCTAAAGAGACTTTGATGACTCTCATCACCAGTGAGAAAATAGAGCATGGAACAACCTGTAGAGCCAACTCTACCCAAACATCTTAAAATGAGGCCTTAGGCAAAGAAAAAGGGTGTTTTGTTTGGGGTTCCCAAAGGGGTGTCACCACAGGGCAGAAAATACAGGGAAATCTTAATATAATATTTTGTTGGTTTGCAGATCAAAACCCATGCTTTATAAAGTGCTCTATGACAATGTCAATAGTGAAAAGTGCAACGCAAATGAATCTTGGTTGATTGATGATATTTTCCAAGTAATAAATAATGCTAAAATGTCATATTTATTCATGAGGAACTTGTGGATGTGCCCAGGTCAAAAATCTTATTCCTATTATGATGATTGTTAAAAAAGAGTGATTTTTGAATATATTTTTAAACTCATACCAAGTCTGATCAATTAAATCAGTAGTTCAGCTTCATCTGTGCGTCGCCGCTAGTGTCCAATGGGGTTTGATCAGAAATATCACTGGTTAGGACTCAAGTCGTTATGACTTGTTTTAACTTGATACCTGACCCTTTTGACTAGGGATGTACATTTTAGTTAAATTTTCTAAGAAATTACCAACACTCATTAATAGGTTATTAACTGTTGAGTGTATCAATGAACATGATGCCTGTACACCATCGAAAGCAATTCCTTGATCAATTAAAAATACCCATGCGGCCAATTAACTGCTTAACCAATAGGATTAATCGGTGAAATTTTTTATTACTTTCATTGTTTATTCTTTTTTTTACTAGGTTAAACATTAACATCACTACTTTTGACTTATACTCGAGCAAGGGTGACTAGGTCCCACCTCTGATGCCTTATCCTTTGGCCCTGCAGAAGCCATCTTTAGATGTCATAGTCAGCATCCCAGAGCCCTTGCAAACTGAGGCCCAGCTGTCAGTCTCCCACGTGATGAGGGTGAGGGTGGAGACAGCCTACTCTGTCCCTGAAGTCTGGAACCAGGAGTTTGGTTCTACCACCCCACTTTCCAACTACGTGGCTGCCCTTCAGATCCCACTGACTGCGGAGGTTAGCTGTTGAGTGTAGTTTCTTTGAACCTTAGCATTATGTGCACACTTGGAGTACTATTCCAACATAGGGATATTCATGAATAATTAACCAAAAAATATTCATAATTGAGCAACCATGTCGATCACGCTTATTGAATTAAACTAATTATCCAGTATTTTTCTGCTCATGTAACTTGCTCACAAGGCTGTATTGAGAGGAAACTGCTGATATTTGAAATGCCCATCAGAGGGCGGTATCTGTACGAGATCAGGGGATGTGATAAAACTGTTCATATTCATTATTGAATTTATTCTATAATAATGGTGAATAGTTGATTAAAGTTTATTTTGGCTGAGTTATTTGACACTTATGCATGGTTAGTTGATTACAATTAATTGAGGGAGCACAGTACATTTTGTAATGGGTGTTCATAATACTCCTCGTCATTAGTTAGTAATTATTACAGCTTTGTGTTCTTCCAGAGGGACGAGCCGCTAATCTTTGCTCACGGCTTCCTGAAAGCAGGGGGGGAGAGAGAAGTTCTGGGCAGACTGAGGTGGCCACTGGCTCCCTTGCTAGCGCGAGGAGCTCAATTCCTCCCAGTTGTCTCCATGGAGACTGTGCCCACTGAAGAGGAGGATGGGGAACTCACTGGAATGGAGGTAGTGTGTGGGATCATGCAAAATGTTCATTTGTGACGAAGGAACTGAACATAATTCTGAACAGCCTTTTAAGTGTGGCAGTTTCTGTCTGATACAAAAACATGTTTATTTTTGTATCAGCACTACTTCCTACTTACCAGACATTTCCAACATGACTTTTAGGATAGGATCTTGTGTATAATCTATATATCGAGTTATGGATATCAGGTCACATATCTTTTATCAAAATGGCTTGTATTTTGAAATCAAAGCCTTTATTTATAGGATAGAGATTTCCGTAACGAGGCAGAGAAGAATAGCAGTAGAGTTTGCTGGAATACAGAGCGTCGCTGCTTTCTGGATGCAGGGGGAGCAGCCAGGTGAGATTCAAAATATTCTATATTATATTCTATGTTATTGTATTCGCCCCTAGAAAAAAATGACTTCATGACTTGTGTAAAATATTTTTCTTTCTTTGATATTTTAAAAATTCTTTAAATTGAACAAAGGTTTTGAATGGCTATCATGGTCTCTAAAGTCCTTGAACGCACCAAACACATAATAATAGTTTATGCAAAACACAAAGGCAAAGAAACAACAGAACAGGGACCAACATAAATGGCCTTAGAATTGGAGTTGGTCCCCGGGCGCCGCACGGTGGCTGCCCACTGCTCCTCCTAAGTAGTTAGGATGGGTCAATTGCAGAGGACAAACTTCCCCAAGGGGATTAATCAAGTTTAAGTTAAACTTAAACATAGGACAGTAGCCTTCATCCTGGCCTTTGATTCTGCGTCTTGCGAGTCAAACTTTCAGTTTCAAGTTTCATCTGTCAGTGCACAACCACAGATGCAACTGTATACTGAAATGGTCTGCCAGCTCCATTAAACAACATACAAGCAGAAACTACATATTAACCACAGCAATAGCACACAATTAAAATAGCAATGGTACACAGGAGATGCAGTGAGCAGGTGAAAGGAGAAAGAGAAGGGAGAGTTCAATACAAAGCAATGTGCAATTATTCACAATTAGTGCAACATGGTATGACAGGAATATCAGCAAACAATAACATAGCACACAATATAGTCCTAAAAAACAATAATTGTACAAATGAAAAGAGAAAGGAGTCCAGTTTGAAAAACAATGGGCAAATTTTTCATGAATACTGCAAACAGTGAGCTGGGTGGAGAAACGAAGTACATTTTGAAATATAGTTATTTTTTGGTAACCTTATTTTGTAAACTTGGAGGTAGAAACTGTCTCGGGACAGGAGACAGGAGTGGAGAGAACAGTTTGTAGCTGGGGTGGCTGAAGTCTTTGGTGACCCCTGTGACCTTCTTCAGGGACCTTCTTGAGTAGATATCCTGTGTAAATGGAAATTCACAGCCTATGATGTGCTGAGCTGTTTTCACTGCCCTCTGTAGAGCGTTGCGGTCTTGTGTCAAAGCGGTTCTAGGTAGGGTTGTGTGTACGCATAGGCCACAGAGACCCTCCACTTGGGCTGGGCCCAAAATATCAACGGCGCACCGCTGTGACGTAGGTATGTGTTGTTGCACAAACAAGGATAGATTGACTAGGGCGAGTTTTCCTGTCAAATTCCCTGCTTTGTTCCTGTTAGAAAACTGCCTCATGTGTACAGATTATACACGAACATTCGACACAAAAGCATTAAAGCCCTACACATATGCACGTCTTAGTGCACAATGCACCAAATAGAGAAAACCTGCAATCTGCGAAAGCATAAACAAGGTTTTATTAAGGATAAACTGTTGAAGCTGCTTTATAATGTTCCATCTCAACACTGCCCCTTTCAGGCTGATTCGTGCAATTGGTGAAAACCGACTGTGGCCAGTAGAGGTGATGAGGTCTCCAGCTCACCGTACAAAGACAGGAAGGGCTGGAAAACCTGTAAGTCCAACCGGCTGTGTAGCCATGGAGGTTGAACTGAAGTGGTTTGATTTAGACATATCACATTAAGGCCATGCAGGGACAGGACATTTAGGATTGTAGTTGCTTCATTGCCTTCACCAGGCTCATGATAGACTAGACCTGTAAAAAAAAATATTCAATAAATCATTTGAAGTCCTTCTCTGCAGTACAGTATGTAATAAAAGTTAAAACTAAGGAAATGTAACTGGTTTTCAGTGAAATATTTCTCTGCTGTTGACGTGCCCTAGCAGCGCTTACCAACTCTGAATTCAGTGACCTCACTAGTTACTTTTTACCTGCATGTGTTTCTGCATAGCTGGCTGAAGATGATATCCAGGTGCACTTCCACGGTTTGGCCTACATTGATATGGGCCCCCTGTTGTACCCTGGGGCCACTCGCATTAGAGGAGCCTATAGAGTTCATCCCTTCTCTTATGGTGACCTGCTGGCCAAGGTAAGCGACACAGTGGAGATTTTTACATTTCACAGGAGTTGATGATGGTCTCTGACTGCAATGTTTATCCGTTTTAGGGCATTCTTTGAGTACTTTTTTAAGCTATGCACCAATAAATTGAATGTTTTCATCGCAGCCTCTGGTCTGATTTTATCATTTTATTTGTGATCTCTTTTCATTCCTCCAGTTTATGTATATTTGGCCAATGCACCTGTCCATACACCTCTAAGACAAAGACACAAACTTGACATCAACATTTCAGGCATTTAGCAAATGTGATTACATCAACATTATCAGTAGCCAATCATGAATTTTTGAGTTTCAAACACAGCAACCAGTCACTAGAAAACAATGACAATTTTGTGATACTTCAGAATATTTATGACTCATCAATAAGAAAGAAAATGAATGACATAGAATAGAAAGACATACAAACATGTATAATATATACAGTAGCAGTAGAGGGACCCCCGATGTAATGGAACTTCTGATCTGCATATATTTAGATTTGACCATGTACCAACCAACAATACTTATTGGATCATATCCTATTCATGGGGGGTGTCTGAGGCTTTTGTTTTAGTTTTCTCATTCATTTTTTGGTCTTGCAGACTTGCCCCCTTTGCGCTTGTTTTTCCAGGCACAAACCACCTCACATAGATCGATTAGATCGATAAGAGAGGCACATTATTCATCTCTGTGGGGAAATTGTGTCATCATCAACAGCAGTATCACAGTTCAAATATACTCAAGATACTCAAATACAATTTTTAAAAACTTTGCGTCCTTTTTTCAGTCTGTAAAGCACTCTGTGACAAACTTGTTTTGTTGAAAGTGCTTTATAATTATGAACTATCATTTGCAGACCAAGCGGACTATCAGCATACTGAGAGAGCAGGCCAGGGTTCCCACCAGCCAGGTCAAAGGTCATATCAGCTTTGCGGGCTCCACCAAGATGGCCCCCAAGAGACTATCTAATGGAGGACATAAAGGACCTAAGGACACGGAGTCCTCCAAGAGGGTGAGGAATGTTGATAGAACAAGATGCACTCATACTCTCGTGAGACCGCTAATGTGGGAGTCAAACGACAAGTAATTTTACAATCACTGAGGTGTATGGTGCCCGTTACTAAATCAGCTGATAGTATCTGGGGACCCAAGATCAGGAACTCTGTTTTGTCAAGATTTTCATTTTTTCGATCATCCAGGCTATGATACCCTTTAGGCACTCGGATAAATGAATGGCATCAGCTGTCTCAACAGAAATATACAGCTGGCTGTCATCCAGGTAGCAGTGAAAGCTAATGCCATGATGATAAATAATGTGACCCAGTGGCGTCATGTGTTATGAAACGTGAAGGGGGCCCAGTACTGACGCTTAAGGTATGTCAGGGTTCACTTTCTGTTGGACTCCAAGTACAGAACACAGAGTCAGAGAGGCAGATGATAGGTTGTATAACCAGGCTTTACTGAAGACAATGTAATAAACAGTTCAAGTGCATAATGAGGCACAAAGCAACAGATGTATTTCCAGATAAAAATCCAGGCATGAGGAGTATAGATCCACAGGTAGGTAACCTAAAAGAGAACAGCAAGAGAACAGACTACTCATAGGGACGGCTAGCATCAAGGTACTCCATACAACAAACTTGCACTTGAACAAACAGGAAACCAGACTTTAAATGCCCAGGGGGTATGGGGAACAGGTGGAAACATGCAGGTAATCAGACAGGAGAGCACGAAGGATGAAGCATGGGACAAGGGTGACATCTGCTGGGCAAAGGCAAAAAGACTGAGAAGAAGGGAAAATGAGGAATGGGCCAGGAAGAAGGAAAACAGGATGAAAACAGAGGATGTCAGTGAGGTCATGACAAAGTACACCGTTTTTGACTCTTGTCACTATCACACCAACAAGGGCAACAGGGCAAAGATGCCAATACCGATCACTTTTTCATTTCTGATCTTCAGGATCAAAATACTCCAGTTTAAAAGTACAAGTAATGAGATACAAGCTTGTATGCTATCTGATGTAAGTGATAGATTATTAATTACTTTGGTGAATGCAGGGCAGCTTTGCGATGCAGTCAACCTCCAGACTGGAATACTTCTTATATTTCTTTCCTGTGAAGGAGGGAGCACAGTTTGCAATGACTTTCTCTACGATCTATGAAAGGATGGAAGGTTGGATATGGGGCAGTAATGAGCCCTATCACATGGGTGGGTCCAGATTAGGTTCCTTAATTAAGGGCTTGAATACTGCTTGTTTGAATGGCTCTGGTTAGAGATGAGTCAATGACCTTGAGTAGGGGTTCCTCAGTAGTTGGGGCAACTTATTTATGAAGCTTCACTGCATTTGCATGTATGTTGTAGTCTTGGTCGGTGAAATTTGTGTTTTTAGTTCAATCACAGTGATTGAATCAAACTGCTCTGTTAGTCCTGCAGTTTTGATGAGCTCAGTAACACAGTAACAGTGGTAATTTCTTCTGTTATCTCAGCTCAATGCCTCAGCAGAACCTGAACCTCTGCCTGATGCTGCGCAGCAGATCAACCTGGAGGGACAGGTGAGCTGTTAACACAATCACGAGACAAACATTTTTCTCCGTACAGTTCTCCCACCCTCTCTGCATTAACAAGGTATGGATTGGCAGTGTAATTAGCACGTTAAGAGTGGTATTTCTATTTTACAGATGTATGATGATGCTAGAACCTACATTATCATTGATATTGCTATGGAGAAACCACTGATTTCTAAGAGGCCTCCAGAGGAAATCACCAAAACGTGAGTTGTTTTACCCCCCTTAAGTCCGATCAGGGGAGCCAAACTGGCGATGCTTTCTGAGCCGTAGATAGAAAGACATGGGCCAAGTTGAACTGGGGGTACCCTTTGCTGTTGTTGAAAGACAAAGGTATGTATACAATATTGAAACTAACACAGTTTTAGAGTCTCTAACATAACATTTCAACACAGAAACAGTCAAATTCACCATTCAAACTGATACCAATATAATTTTTTGAAACAGCAAAACTAGACCATAAGTTCTAAGATGAAATTCAGCTGAAAGCAGTCCTAACAGGATGCATTGTCCAGTAACAGAAGAAGCCACAAGCAGCTCTTCTCCCAAATCATCAGTGTTTCTACCTGAAGTCAGAGATACTCAGGGACGGCAGCTCCTTGTAGACGGCCTATCTCCCTTCATGAAGGTTAAAGGAACTCATCCCTCCCAGACCTCCCCTGCCTTGCCATCCTGCTGGAGCAGAGAAGGTAGATAACACACACACACACACAAACACACACACATCCACACCACACCCCACACCCACAACCCAATCACACACACACACACCACACTACTGATTTTACTGATAACAGTTCACTTAAAGGTTACTTGTATCAGGAGGCATCCATAACACCACTGTGATGCCCCTATGTTCTAAAGATAAACAGAGGGACCATGTCACCCTTGCTTGAGTCAGTAAATGTTAGAGTCCAAGTGTTAAGTAAGTCCCAAGTCACACGGGTCAAGTCTCAAGTCAAAAGGGTCAAGTCTCATGTCAAACAGGTCATGCCTCTAGTCATACGTGTCAAGTCTCAAGTCAAACAGGTCAAGTCCCAAGTCAGACAGATCAACTCAAGCCACGCTTACTTCCAAGCTACTTGGATGTTAGTAAGTTATCAATTTGGATAAAGAATAATAAGCTCTGCC
>OMOX01157492.1:0-14208 GCA_900312595.1 Guentherus altivela | reverse complement strand
GGTGGGGGGTGGGGGAAACGGTGGCTCAGTGGTTAGCACTATTGCCTCATATAAGCAGGCTTGCCTGGTTTCCACCACATCATGGGGCCTTTCTGTGTGGAGTTTGCATGTTCTTCCACATGGGTTTCCCCCAACACCAAAAAGAAATGCATGTTAGGTTAATGCCACTGCCCATGACCTGGGCACTGGCCTTAGAACTGGGGTTGGTCTACGGGCACTGCATGGTGTCTGCCCACTACTCCTAAGTAGTTAGGATGGGTTAAAATGCAGAGGAATCATTTCCCCAAGGGGATTTATAAAGTGCAACTAAAACTTATATTAGCCAATAAAAGACAAATGATAATATGCATTAAACGAGAAGCAACTAAATCCATGCTTAGCTGAATCTTTTAATGTTGAATGTGTGTATTTGGTATAAATACTATATGAGGAACAACTTCTCATAAATCCAGCAGATGAAAAAGGATAATTAATAAGCATGATAAATTATAATAGTGTGCTGCTTTAATAAATAAAGATAGGCATTCTATGCATGACATCAAAATAATCAACAAAGAGTGAGGTAGTCTGTTGTGATGGCCGATACATTGGTGCCGATATATCATCACCAGGCTTGTATTGCCCGATATTTTCAGCGGGCTGATAATTTAGTTGGGCTCTAGCAAAGATAGCTCCTTCCAAGGTCTCCTTTTGATTGCAGCTAGTGGAAAAGGGCATGCAACGTCCTCTAATGTTTATTAGTGTAAATGTCAATATGAGGCTTAAAGACAATCAAAATGGAAATTCCCAGCTGGTGGCAACCACCACGCTCCTCTCAGACATCTACCAATAGGATGACAAGAATGACACAAACCGAAAGGATGGCGTAATGCAACTGGATATTCAGTGATAATTACAGGTGAGAATATGGACTTCAGGCAACACAGTGTGTGTGTGACAGGTGGAATATTATCATATTGATTCCATGTTCACAGAGAAAACAGACACAAGTTTGATTATCTTTTTTAAAAGGATTATAGAGGAACTCTAATATGTGGGTCAGCAAGACCTCATATCACTCAGTAGTATCTGAAGCCCCAACAGTGTCTCGTGCCATTACAGTCGAGCAGTCTGAGTGCACTGGTCACCTAGGTCTCCAAACATTTCAAAAGTATCGAGACGAGACATTAGGCAGATCGATTGATGAGCAGGTGCATGCTCTCAATTTCTTGGCACATTGAGTATGGCTCATGAAGAAAACATAAACTCATCTTCACTTTAAGACTTTAGTTGCAAAATCCCAACCTCAAAGGACTTTCAGTTTACGGTGAGTCAATGAGAAAGTGGCCATGTCATTACCCATTTAAGACAGATATTTGAAAGCACACAAACACAAAAACAAAATCCTAAAGGATATTTGCCCGACAGAGTTGCCCATAAGAATTCATTTTCATACCCCCTGTATGTTATAGTGTGACTACAATCTCACAAATGACCAGAATAGAATATTGATATTGTAGACAATCATTACATCCCACTTTAAGACTTCATGCCTCACTATTCAAAGAACAAAGAACTACAAGGTTTAAAACAAATTTACTGTTTTCCTTACATACAATAAACCAAGGATATTTGACAATGATAGATTAAGTCATTGTACGAGTTTAGTGTCATGGTAAATAGCATGAAACAAAATTACCCTATTAACAATCGCTGACCTATGGATGGATAACTACAATTTCTAGCCCGTTAGTCCGCAAAATCCTTTTTTCAGTACAGTATACATCAAATAACGAAGAGCCATAACACCACACCATACTGTGAGAACTCCAGTCGGGGTTAAAATATGAAGTTAATCTTACCCAACGAACTGCCATGGGTGTCTGAAAGGCTTATGACTTCCATGACAGGCACTTGTGCATTTTCAGTGATGACGAGACGTCAATAAATTGCAGAATGACAACTATAGCGGGTCTATTGCATCGACAACAGCTGTTCGAGAATGAATTTCTCTCCTATACACACACTCGAGCAACATGGGCTGTTTCTACGCTATAACGGAGATGGATGGGAGGAGTTTGAAATGTCAACGGCAGAAGCGTGGTATAACAGTTAAAACTGGCAATTAAACTATCGATTGAAGGAACTGAGGGTGGGGCTGGACATATCCCATACCCGGACGCCGATGTTAATCATGTTGGCCGCGCGGAGGAGAATCTTTATCGACTCGACTACTATGCCGGATACTAGTTTAGTTGGTCCAAGTGAAATTGACCTTGTGGATTGGGCTTAACCTTGAAAATGAGTTGCTTTTAAAATGGACAACTTTTAACATTCTATTATAAATCATGGGGTGGCTATGACTAGAATTAAGGAAAACGTTATAATTCAATTTTACGTTGCGATTTCCCCCAAAACAGCGTCCCTTTTGGTGGGCATAAATCGGGTGAGTATAGCGAAAGTAGTAAACGCATGACGAAATTCAGTTTTAGACCAATGGTAGACTTAAGACCAAGCGGCACCTGTTGTGCAGGGGTGTGGTGTATCACTTCTCTCTCCACGAGGTGGTGGTGTTGGACTAGCAGTCCAGAAGGAACGTCTCCCGTTACAGGATTGGTGTGTGTTCGAATTCCTATCGCTAAAAAAAGCGTTTTCTAAATAAGCAAAATGTAGCCTTTTCAACGTAAGATTCGTCTATTTTACGCAATTATTGTAAGACAATTGTAAGGTACATTAAGCTATATTAAGGTACCTGATCAACATGCTCGACTTCACGTTACGTTCGATGACGTACTTCTCTATGACGTTTGTGAACGCAACCAACTCGCCGATTCAACACTGACCTAAAAGAGACCGTTGACATATAGAGCTGGGTGACGTCAAACAACTTTTTTTTTTCAAATGCCGAGGAAATGGGGCAAGAGGTGTGCTGGGCAATAATTTAATAGATAGTTTGCAGCATATAAATGGTAGCGCTTGTAGTTGTAGCTTGCTGAACGCTCGCTAGACAACGTTGGCTAATGTTAGCGTTATGCCACACAAACAAACAGCAGCTGTTGGTCCAACTGGAAGATGCTTCTTAGCTATTTGCTCTGAACGCCAACAATCAGCCGACCAGCTAGTTAGCCAGCCAAACTCGAGAGTGAACATTTCTTCTCTGCCTTGCTTTTCATTGGAATAATACCCAAGTATGGGAATGTGCTTACCGTGCCTTGGTGGAGCAGCAGACGACGTTGTTGTCACCCCAGACCCTGTAAGTTACAAATTTGCCATTAAAATGTCTTAACCGATCCATGGCTGCATAGTGAGGTTGGCCGTGGACAGTTTGTCCCTCCAGTCAAATCGAATTGGCTTGAAATTTAACCGCTGCGATCAGCAGGAAAGCACTAGGCCCTCCTAGGCAATGTTGAAAAGATCATTGAGTGTATAAAGCTGTTTGTGGCCTCCATTGGAATGTCAACTATGCACTGACTGAACCTCACTGTGCTAGCACTCATGCTACTCTTGTATACAACATGCTATTCTGTTCTGTTATACTATAAGATACTGTTGTACTCTAGCAAGCTACTCTGTTATAACAAGCTACTGCGTTACAGTCTAACAAGCTACTTTGTTACAACAAGCTTCTCTCTTATACTCTAATAAACTACTCTGCTATACTCTAACAAACTGATCTTTAATACTCTTAGTTAATGTCTCTGTTATACTCTTAACAAGCTACTCTGTTTTCTTTATACATAGGATACTAGGAGACGCCAATTAGCCGAAGCAGCTGAGAAGCGACAGAAAGAGGTAGTCTTTAACTGGTCCTGCTTGTGACTGTTCCAGAGTTGCATTGTAGTGCATTGATAGGACGATACACCAAATATTGTGAGATATCAGATGATGGGATGAGGGACACCTCAATACAATTTGCTGCTTCTCATCAGCAAAACTATAATTGATACTGTATCATAATGATGAGCAATTCAGCCAACAATGATTCATCAGAAGTCAAGGCTAATAAAGGTAAATGCACTTTACAGTGTGGTGGGCAATCTTTTGTTATACAGAAATTCCACATGCAAAACCATAAGAAAAGCCATAGACAAGTTGTAAAAAGGTAAGTAGACATTGGCCAAAATAGAAATCGCCTTCCTCTTGGGTTAAACTCTTGGATTGGATTAACCTCACTTTCTACCCCTATTCACCCCTATTCACCCTGATTCACTGTTTTCTATTATCGTGCTGACATGGAAAAGTTAACCATTCCTTCCACCCGCTTTATGCATTTGCCACACGAAAGAATTTATTCATCATCTTGTGATCAACAAAACTGTGAGGGTAGAAGTAACACAATAAATGCATTAAACAGAGTGTTAGGTTTTCAAGTCATCTGATATCAACACTTTAACTGAAAGACAATTTGATTAAAGTGAAGTTTTGCTCAAATCAGCTATGTACTCATTTGACATTTTTGGTCATATGAACACTGCTTTAATCAAATCCTGTTATATTCATCAAAATACTTGCCAATTCATCTGTTTTAATTTCTAATGCATTTTTATTACCACCCTTTTCATATATTCATTTCAGTTACTTTCAGCCCTCATCGGGGAAATAGCTCCATTTAAAGTATGTACTGTAGCCTATCCTTTGCATGCAAATGTGCATATTTTGCCCATTGAATAACTAAGATAGTCAACTGAATAAGGCTTTTGACCTATCCCACGCTTCAACACGCATTAACTCAAACCAGAAACAAAATGTTTCAAACGGCGCTGCGTCTGTTATTCCTTGACAAGTGGCTGTGATTCTGTGCTCCACCATCTTTGCTCAGTCAACATTCAGGGGTGTCAAGAACCCAGAAGCAGTGGAAAGGAAAAGAAAAAAACAAGAAGAGACGGAGAAGCAGGCGATGACCAAATCTACTTCTGGTGGTGGTGGCGGCTTGAAGGTTAGCCTTTTCATGTGGATCCTCATGATGTGTGATGTCATGGGAAGTTTCAGAACTTTTTGTAGGCCTGTCCAACTGATCACTAACCAAGCCCCATCTTGAACTGTTGGAAATGTTGTCTTGCCAGTGTTATTTCTGAGTAATGGGCACCCGCTCTCTATAAACATTAATTAGATATGCTTGTACAGGTTAATCTTTTTGACAGTTAAATATCCAACTCTGTATGCAAATAACCTTTACTTTTACGAGATGTATCCATAACAATAAGAATGGCACTATAGTGAGAAACTGTGTCGTACCCTGTGTACTTACAATAGCATTGTAATAATAATAGGTTGGTTGGTGCCAAGTATGCAGACACACAAAAAAAGCTGTCTGCCAACTCCTAAGATGGGAGCACTTCAAAAGGGTCGATAACCTTCAAATAGACAAATGGAAAGGCCTTGGCTGTGTTATTTAGATGGTTGTGTTCATATCAACTCTGAAGGGTATTCCAGAAATCAGTCAAAACGAATTACTGGATTGTCTCTTGCTTGACCAACTCACTGCTGCTGAGTGAAAATGATGTGAAATGAGGATTCAGTCTCGGAAATTTCCGTTGTTGTTTTCTTGTTTTTGCAGTGGCAAGTGGGCTGAAGACCCTGATGAAACAACCCTTAAAGGCCTAACTCTGAAGTTCTGATCAACATGTACTGATGTAAGATGATACGAATGGCTTATGAAATGCTGACTAGTTTCTTATTCATGTATTTTTTTGTCCCGTTTTCATTTCTTTTGAAGCAAGTGTCCAAAGTAATCATCTTTCATGCTGAAGATGAAAGAGTGACTTCAAGAATGATCTGATACAACATGTGACTGGACCTCTGGACGTGCTCCACTGAAGGCAAGGAATACAAAGCAGTTGACTTTTGGAACAGTCAGGTGACAACACGGTCATAGGATATCTCAACACCTGCAAATAGGAACTACGCTTGCTTACAACTTCAAAAAGCAATGCAGTGGCTGACCGCGGTCTCTGTATCCGCGACAGTTTTCCTCAACAATTAATATTTTTACTGCAGTGCTTTTTTCTAGATTTTGCAGATGACATAGTTAAACTTGTCTTATATTCATAGTACTTCTATGTCTGTCTCTGTACAGTATAATAGTAAAGGTCCATACTTAAATTAAAATGACACTGTTCAAAAGTCATTTCTATTTATTTTTACTGATGCATTTAAGTACTTATTTTAATATGTTTATGCATGCAATTTACCACCTCAACCTTTATTTTACTATGCTGATATTTATGCCATGATTGGATTGTAATATGTGCAATATGCTTATATGTCTAATGCCATCTTAATTTTAATGAGGTGGCATGATGCTAATTGTGTATTACCTTTTTGATGAGCAGAAGCATTGTGAGATACACTATTGCACATACTGTTTGTCAGTATTTACTCAGAACTGTTTGGGGAAATATGCATATGATGTTGTTCCAAGGGTAATATGATGGAGCTAGTGCAGACTATCAGGTAATTGGGGAACAACACATCGAAAATGAAGGAAAGAAAGGGTGATCTAGTGAGTGTACATTTTGGTTTTGTAAAGTGTGGCTTTTGACTTTGCTTGGTTTGACTCCAGCGCTGTTGCTTGCAGCCCTCACAGGGTCCTTACATTGTTCGGGTGCTCTTGCCAGTTTGTGGTACAGGAAATGTAGCTCATGTCATTTACTACAATAAATGATATTTCTGTTACACTTGTGCAAATCTCCCCAGTAGAGTCGGGACTTTATGAATAGCGTTGTCTGTGTAGTGAATACACTCAGAGACTAAAGTGGAGCCCCTAGATGGGTATTTGGATTAGAGCCTGACCAAATTATCAACCCAACGATAATATCAACCGACATAATCCTGTCACCGATATATCCATATGAATATATTGTAATTGGGCAACACAACACACCACCTTCCTCTTTGTTGTTTGTGTTGTAATGCATAGAATGCATATTTTTTTATTCGCGCATTAGAGCACTACACTATCATCATCACATTACTCTATTGTATTCGCCAGATCTTTGGGAGGCTACACCTTACACAGTTTGTATGCCACATACCCATAATGCATAGAGAAATTCAGCTAATTGTGGATTGGATTGCTTCCTGTTTAATGCATATTGTCTTTCCTTTATTTGACTTCACTTTAAGAACCAAATTTGTGATATCCGTGCATAGTACATAGTGGCTATCAGTGATTTTTTTTACTCCCAATTATTGGTATCAGTATTGATCCGGAAGATCCGGAAAATCCATCATCTGTTTAGCTCTAATTTGGATAAGGACTCAGAAATGTATCAAATCCAGATTTGCTCATTGAATTATCTTATAGATGGACTACTAGCAGAATCACTGATGATTTTTTCTGGGGATCCAGACAGACATCCCGAATGCACCCCGCTTTGACAGCACACATCCTTTTTCAGCATGTGAAAATCCACCCAAAACAAAACTTAATATGTTGGAGCATGTCATATTCCATTCATTATGTAAATGTATATATATTTCTTTCTTCTGATTTTATTTGCATTTAGAATGAATTTGTTTATTGATTCATGAATTATATAGATGGATATGCATGAGCACACTGATTGCCAGTTGGAAAGAATAACAATGCCTCTAGAGGTCAGTAATGTAGAACAAATGGAGTACTTGCGAAAATGAAATGAGATTATAAAGTTTATGGACAATCTCAACCAATGTTGGTTCATATTACTTGCCAATGTTGTACAAATTATTGTCTGCTTACATCAGAAATGCATCTTTGCACACACATTTGATCATAAAAGGAATACATCCTAACCAGTCATTAATCACTCAATTATAATGGCACAAAATGTATTGCATAGAACAGTCAAGCATTATATCAACAATCTAACATCACTACTCTTTCTGTTAGCCTTATAAGAAATGTATTATCAGTGACATTTTTTTAATCAAAGACAGCATGGTCTCCGAGAGTTTTGGTCGAATATACAAGCTTACTGGTAGTCTACACAAAGAGCAAAACGTTTTTTGCTTGGTACACTTCTTTGGCTACTAAGATTTCCACTCCTTGTGCTCTTGCACTAGTTAATAATGTGTAATTCTAATGAAGATAAAGAAAATAAATGGTTGATCATTTTCACCTTCTAGCATGCATACATACCCATGTACTCTAGGGATTTATGGAGTCGGCTACCAATAATGCCAGCTTTGATTATCTTTAGTTTTGACAAATAAGAAAGCTGAAAGCTATGTAATATAATTGAATTGGGTTTTCTGGGTCATACTTTAAAAAAGTGTTTATTTCCTTGTCTATGATGGTCAATTAAGGGATGTCCCAAAATGGCCGATGAGTTGCTTGTGAGAATGAGTTGATTTTAAGATGAGCCATTCGAAGACTTTGGGGGCAGACTGCACTTCTAAAAGTGCAGCGCTGATTTAGACTTGAGAAAAAACATTTAATCAATTGAAACCTTTCCTATGTCATCATTCTTGTGTTCTATAAGGTCACACACATTTATATACGTACATACAGAATATATAAATTGACAATAAGTTGGATTCTAGCAAACTCAATTAGCCTTTCAGATCACCCACCAACTAATCAACCATGAAAAAAATGACTGTTGTACATCCCTATCATCAGTATTTAAGTGCTGTTGAAAAGGCCTCAGTATGAGTTATGACAGCTGTGTTCAAGGAAGCCTATGGTGGAGATGCTGCATCTAATAATATTACAATAATTGGAATTTTATTGATCCTCATGGGGAAATCATCCTCTGCATTTAACCCATTCTAATTACTGAGGAGCAGTGGGCAGCCATAGTGCAGCGCATGGGGAGCAGTTAGGGTTTCATTGTCTTGCTCAAGGACACTTTGGCATGATTTGAGAATCAGCCAGGAACCGAACTGGTGATCAGAAGACTGCCAGACGGCTGCTCTACTTCCTGAGCCACTGTCGCCCCTAAACCCCTATAATACTGTAGTTATGTATAATAAAAAGTCAAAATGTTCTACTTAAGTGAAATATAATTTTAAATGCTGTTAGTGGGTAAGGAATCAACCTCAAGAAAATCTACAATGTACTCAATACAACCTTAAGAGTTGTCATTGCTGTCTCTTCATATTAAAATTCTGTTTAACCAAAAGTACCCTACAACATTGATTGTCCTACCAGCATTTACTGTATGTTTAGCATTTTCTTAAACACCAGTTTGCTTGAATTCTGTTTGGCTGGAAACACAGGCTAAAGAGTCACTTAACACAATTTTTCTTTCCATAATGACCCTGTCTTTGTGGCCATGTGAACCTCAACTAGAGAGAAGACAACTGTATCAAACAGTCCTCTTCACCCTTTTATAGTCACACTTTGGAGTCCTCGGTCTTCACTTTTTACCGCGGTAGTGAGCTGCCACCACTAGGTAGCTGTCAGGGGTGAGGTCTTTGATGTTGGAGGACTTGCTGCCAACAGGGGAAGTCTTGCCCTCCACCCGGGAGATTTGGAGCATGCGGCATGGGTCATGTTTTAGCAGGTAGCTCTCAAACGTCTCCCAGCCTCCACCAACACGGACCATCACATGCTTGTTGTGCAGCATCTGCAAAGGGACCGAGCAGAGAGAACCCTTTTACAATGATCTGTATTTCCTGGTATTGGTGGAGCCCTGCACCAGAGCCCAACTGATAATTGGATTTTGGGACCACTACCGTATTCTCAGGGGAGACAAAAATGCACATAGCTGATTGAGGTGGGTGAATCCCTCAAGTTTGATTCTTAAAACTTGTGACAAATATATGCACTGGACAAAGGACATTTACTGTATATTTGAACAAGATTTATTAACAATGTCAAATAAAGGATAATGTGCTTTTAGTCAGAAGAAACTTTATCCACAATGAGTCTTTTGACTTTTATATGTATGTAAAATAAATATTGTATGAGCTGTAGCTTCTCAAAAATCTGTCAAATAAGAAAAAATATAAAAGATTATAATAGTCAACAACAAAGAGTGACGTAGTGCGTTGAGTTGTCAGATACTGCTGGATTGATACCAATAATGATATATCTACGACAGGCTCATAATGGCCAATTTTGTCAGCGGGCTAATAATTTGATCAGGTTCTACCTTGCACCTTCTGCCAGCTCCCTGAATTAGCTTTAAATCTTCTGTAGATCCTGATGAATGAAAAGCTAAGCATGGCTCTAATGTCAGACGGATCCTGTTGACTGATGTGAAGCTTACTAGCTGTCTGGTGTCCCTGGAGGGTAGCCTTTTCCATATCCTCTTATCTAAGAAGCCACGTTAAGTAGGCCACCACCAGGCTGACAGATCCCTCACGCTGATCGAGTCCCTGGGACTGACTGACCATGTGGGAGAAAAGTTGGTGAATGAGAACTCAGCATTACAGTACAAACGGAGTCAAAACTGCAATGTTTTGATGAAAATATTCTTCCATGGGTTACTAAACTGAACCAGTTATTTGTGTGCTTGTATTTTAGCATGAGCTCACAATGTGTATAGTTATATAATTATAGCATATTGTTATATTGCTTTGGACCTTTAAGACCCAAGTCCTTAAGTCCTTCCCAGGGGTTTCATATTTTATAGACAAAACATAGTCATGCATTTTAGTTTTTAACTGCCAAGAGCTAGTAATTAGCCGAGTAATTTTGAGGCTACATCTGCACATGATTCATCAATATTTTGACACTGCTTGACTGCTTCATGTTACTTGAAAAACACAAAACATGATACAAAGCATGATGAGTCAATCAAACACCAGCAGTGTCAAATAGTGATGTGCTGCTCAATAATAATTCTCTGAATAAATAAAATTGTCCTATGGTTTATCCAAGGCAAGAATAAGCCCCAAAACACCTGAAGTGGTGCATTTGATGGGATTATAGGTAGTGCTCTCTGAACGGCAGGATCACTATTACATTCAGTTGCAGAAAAGGCGTATACCGTATATTTCTTGTTACAAAAAATTAACTCGGCAAGCAAACATAGTATTTTCTTCAGAAAACATAACTTCTGTAGTTGACTTCTATAATTAGAGGCTTTGGCTTATAGCCTTTGATTGACACTTCTGTTATAAACTCCACAATTGTATGCTGCGGTTAACCAGAGATTTATTCGAAGTGGGTGTCATTCTTTTCATAAAGCAATATGCTGCTTATTGCATTCACACCCTTAAAATGACATTTAATCTGACAGACAGCTACAAAAGGAACATTCTAAGGGTTGGGTACCATGGCAACATTTCCCATACCAATAAATAACATAGAATAAAAGGCTCTGTCTCATTCCTTACCCATTGACAGCTCAGGATCTTGCCTTTGCAAGATGCTCTCTATACAAACATCTACTCCACATAAAGGCCTATCAGAGACAGTCCAAAAGTAACAGGCCAACAAAGTTCCGATGGAACAAATAAATGTGCTGGTATATTAGATATGCATTGCTTAATATCATTCTGAAATTATGGAACCCCCCCCCCCAGAGCATGATGGTACTGCTTCCATCTGCTTTGCCTGTTGGTAACTTCACTGAAAAGTAGTACTGGTTGAAATTTTATCAAACCATGAGTAGTGAATGGGGGACAACTTCAACGGTAGATCACCTGATGATATATTGGGTTAAATCCTAAGGCTGAGGTTTGTTGTGCCTGATACCGCTTGTTCTATATGATATAACAAAAGTGGTTGGCATACTGTAGTCTATAAAGACAACTCTAACAGCAGCATTATGTAAATTGTCCCACTTCAAATCAAATCTAAGTTAATCTGTAGATGAACAGTGAGAGACATTAGCGGGGCATTGAAACGCTTAATCTGTGAGCTCCTCTCAAACACGATCAGATGTGAATGAAAAGGGGTTCACCGCCACCATAAATTGTCCCCGCGACCTAGCCAGATATGAAGTTTTCTGCCCTCCAGCGGCGTAACATGAAACATTTATAAGCCTCTTAAAAGAATCAATAAAGAGGGCATTGGCAGGGCATAGCGTCCAATCAGCAGCGCCAGGCCCAAGAGCTCTGTGACTGGTGACATACTGTACAGATTTGGGAGAGAAGGATTTCAATCATGGTGCAATTGAGCAAGATCCCACAGTACACTCCCAGACAGAGGCCTGGGGCAGAGCTGCGCCAGCATTTCACACAGCACCCAACCCCCACCCCAGGTACAACTACCTCATTTATTATAGCGAGTAACAAGGTCAGCCTTGCCTGTCTCCTCAGCCAGCCCGTGTTAGGTTAGGGAACAGCCCCTATGTTTTGGTATGCACGTGCTAGCCTCCGAGACCCGAACGCCATAGTTGCCTACAGACTTGCCCTCTGATGAACATTCCTTTTTGTTGGAGGCAGCTTTAAGGTGTAATGCTGCTTAATGCATTTTGAAGAAAGCACCTCCATGGTGAAGAGCGGAGTGGAATAGGAGGGCTAACGTCCTTTGACCTGATGACGTGACTCTTACATACACTGAAGAATAAAATATGGGCATAATGCATGTCACACAGACAACTGAGCGTACAGGCAGCAAGAGTCCAAGAAGCAGAGTTTCTCATCAGTTTGTCCTTGGTTGCTTAGCAACCTGCATATCAGTGAAAAATTCAGTATTTGAAAAGACATTCACAGAATGATAGATAAAAGGCACAGGGTATCTAGGAGTGTTTCTGCTGCTAATAGAATCACATCTATGTGAGGATTTACTGTATAGCTTGGAATTGGGTATTTTATTGTTCGCAATATGTTTGTTACTGTATTTTCCCAGACCTTGTAACATTTTGAACTGAGTGGCTGTAATATAGTAAGACAACGGCAGAGAGCGATGTAGAGTGTGTGTTCCATGACTTCACATTTTGAGCACACAAGCCACATGATTCTCATTCTCAAAGGTGTGAATCCTGGTTGTGGGTTGCCAAGTAACCAGAATCCCAAGGGTACCAATGCTACCTCACTAATCTGCGTTATTCCCTCCGTTTATCTCGCCCCCGCCATCCCTCTCTTTGTTCCCCCAGGCATGGAAAGTACATCAACACTTCTTAGCGTCATAGAATCAGTGTGATATGTAGCTGTGAGTACCATCACGCCCAATATTATTTGGTATAGAACAGTCAAACTTTCAATTACTTAGAAATCTGAGAACTTTATTTTCCCTTCACACCCAGTGAAGCACATGCCCAGGACATTGTTGGAGTGCCATTTCCACTGAATGAAACCTCACGGTAACAACAATCTCAGGAAAATGGATGATTTTAATCCCAAAGCCAGCCCAAATGTCAACAAATTGCCATATTCAGTGTGAATCAGTTTCAGATAAAGAGTAGTTTGCACTGAAATTAGAAGATGCATTATTACTGAATTTTCATAAACACCGAGTGGAAGATATCTTGACCAGCACTGAAGAGTCAATAAAGCATCTGAGTGGGTGAAAGTTGGTCAGCTGAAATCCAGAGTCATTATCACATCTCTGTCCTTTGGATTAGAGCATTTACTGTGGCCCAAGTTACCTCATAATCAGATATATGATACCCTACTTACTTGTTTTCTACTCCCGTCTGGCCAATGGTATTGGTGCATTTGATCTCAGACAGCTTCTACCTCCAAGCCATAAGACCACTAAATTAAGACTATTGATTGTTTGCACTGTT
Source organism: Guentherus altivela (assembly GCA_900312595.1). Lineage (NCBI taxonomy): Eukaryota > Metazoa > Chordata > Actinopteri > Ateleopodiformes > Ateleopodidae > Guentherus > Guentherus altivela. Next base: position 619 of record OMOX01157492.1, on the reverse strand, counting down.
TTTTGCTTTTGCACTTTTTCATTACTATTTCAATTATTACACTTGTTTCCTGTTTGCTTGAGTGGAGCTTCTGGATCAAGCATTTCCGTGTTCAGATAACATTTGTTAATGTACATTGACAAATTTGAACTTGAAGATAAAAAACTCCAACCCATTTGATAAAACTTAAAGGGCATCTTAGCCATTCAGAATGTGAATGTGAATATGGCATTGCTTATATATATATACACGTATGTGGCACGGTGGCGCAGTGGTTAGCACTGTTGCCTCACAGGGAGAGGGTCCTGGGTTCAAACCCCGAATGTGGCCTTTCTGTGCGGAGTTTGCATGTTCTCCCCGTGTTCACGTGGGTTTCCTCCGGGTGCTCCGGTTTCCTCCCACATCAAAAGACATGCGTGTTAAGTTAATACTCCTGTCAGTGCCCATGACCAAGGCACTGGCTTCAGAACTGGAGTTGGTCCCCGGGCGCCGCTCAGTGGCTGCCCACTGCTCCTAAGTAGTTAGGATGGGTCAAAATGCAGAAAACTAATTTCCCCAAGGTGATTAATAAAGTGTAACTTAACTTAACTTAACTTAAATACAGCGCATGCCCAGGGCATGTGAAAATGACGAAAATCTG
>OMOX01157469.1:0-10182 GCA_900312595.1 Guentherus altivela | reverse complement strand
TAATAATTGGAACTTTATTGATCCCATGGGGAAATTGTCCTCTGCATTTTGACCCATCCTAATTACTTAGGAGCAGTGGGCGGCCACAGTGCAGTGCCCGGGGAGTAGTTAGGGTTCAGTGTCTTGCTCAATGACACTTTGACATGATGCCAGGAGGAGCCAGGGATTTAAATGGTGATCTTCGGACTGCCAGACAAGTGCTCGAACCTCCTGGGCAGTATACTGCCACACCATTTTTCCCGAAGCCCAAAAAAAATCCCGCTTCTGACGAATGTCCATGATCGAAAACGCTCAGCATTAAAGAGACCTGTGATACATCCCAGTGTGCCGACGTTCTTCTTTATACGCCCTCGATAGTTATTCCAAAGCAAGCAAAAATGTTAAAACAGGAGTCAAATATGATTACAGAATTATTTTTTTTACGTGAGTGGTTGCACTTAAGTTACAGTTCAGAGTTGCACTTTACCAATCCACGTGGGGAAATTAGTCCTCTGCATTTGAATCATCCGAACAACTTAGGAGCAGTGGAGGGAACATCCGGAAGAAACCCACGTGAACACGGGAAGCACATGCAAACGCCACACAGAAAGGCCCCAGTAGGATTTTGAACCCTGGACCTTCTTACTGTGAAGCAACAGTGCTGACCGCTGAGCAACCGTGCCACCCAATCCCCTTGATTTCCTGGATAAGCCCTGTTCTGGCCTAGCGCGGCACTGTGGAGCAGACACTGTTACGGATGTGGGTTTGGAGGTATCGGATCGATGCTTGATTAAAACTACGCATGGAAATGTTGCGTTGTACAATGAGGATCACGAGAGCAGAAATGAGCCCAAAGTGAGGAATGAGCACAAAGACATGACCGGCACTCTGGGGTATTTTTCACAAAGGCAGTTCCTGGAGAGTAGCTATCAACCTACACAGCAAATCTAACAGTGCTAAAGGGGGTGGGATGGTCAGCAGAAGGCTTGGACTTGGGACTGAGGCAGTGTACCTTGAGAGAGGCTAGTGGATGCTCTGGTCCCAGCAGGCTCCAGTGGAAGGCAGCCAGGTCTTCATCAGGCAGAATATGGTTCCCTATGAAGGAAAACGTTTACTGTGTCAATAGGGTGGGAAGAGTGAAGATGTCAGGTCCTAGCTGAAGAGAGAGCATGCATGCGAGTGGTTCTATAATTGCGGGTACATTTAGCATGTTAAAATAAATAAATAGGTTACTTAATTTTCAGGGACGCCTGCATTTTCTCAACGAAAACATCTAAGATGTAAAAAAGAAAACTAAATGACTGCCAAACATACGGCATTTGTCTTTCCTATTTTCCATCAAAAAACAAATTTTTTCGCCATAGAATTGGTCAATTCTGAACAAGGTAAAAAGCTTTTTAGTCCAATAGAAAGCCAGCCCTTACATATCAATGTTTAAAACTGCCAACATATACCACTTTAGGATAATGTCAAAAATGCACGTCTTTAGAGAAAACACCCCAAAAAGAAGCAAACATTTTTCATCAGAATATTATATAAAACAAATTGTCTTTAGAACAGAGAAACGATCCCACAAGCACTTCAGCAACTTTCATTAAATTATTACATGATTTCCTTCAATCTTTTGTAAAAATTAAAAAACGGAGTTGGCACTTAAGGTCAAAGAATTGACAGAGCAGGTTCTGGGAGTTTGTTTTGCCACTGAAACCAAATTCAACTGGAAACACATTCTAAGCACAATGTGAAAAGAACTAAAGCAATTCACGTCATAAACAAAGCCATAACTTTATCAACACAATCATGATTGTACTGAGAAACCTCCAACATAATGAGGGAAATTAGAGGTGAAAGAGGATGTTAAAGGATGCACTGCAGGTAATCATTCTAGGGACATCCCGATCCCATTTTTTTTTGCCCCCAATTCCAATCTATTTAATATTGCGTATTGGCCGATTCCGATCTGATATTTTTTCCCCAAGATAAGACAGCTGCACAGTGCACACTTCCAAGTACATTAAAGTTAGTTTTAAAAAAAAACAATTCAAGTTAAGGTAAGATATGCTTGACAATTGAATCGCTCTGCATTATAAAATTTAATAATAACGATATTATTATTATTATTAATAATAATAATAATAATAATAATAAGAAGAAGAAGTATTATTATAAGTATAAGCCCCAGAGTAGCCATCCTTATTTCGTGATAACTAAATATAATAAACATGCTCAACCTCGTGGCCACTTTGGGGCTCTGTAGTTACTCGTAAACCAGAACAGTGTCGTAATAAAACAACTCCCATACGACCCGTGGCATGATAACGTCACGTTAAGATCAACAGATCCGGATCCACTAAAATATGCGTGGATCAGCCCCCACACCGATCCTCTCCTATTTCCTTCAACATTTCAACATGCCGTGACGTAACCTTGGTTGGGGTAGGAATAGGGGGGATCAGGACGAATGTTACAACATCAAAAAGATGCCACGAAACGTCATCCAGTGCCTGCCACAAGTATCTCTTCCTCCCAACTTTGTGCATGCACATGTGTCTCATTCACTTCCACCATGGTTCCAGGACAAATGTCATCATAATCAGGACACGCCATTGTCCAATGACGTCTTCCACTTTTCCAGTGGATTTCAAGCTCCCACTCTTCACTGCTCAGGAAGACCGGCTCTGGGGAGCTGTATTTCAAAGCCACATTTTTTGTATGGTAGCACTGGCACTCACGTTTCTGCGTGGTGGAACAGACAGCCAACATCACACCAGGCGAAACGATGATTATTTAAGGTGTCCGCATTGTTGAAGGCACAAAAGGAAGTGCTTTTGGCATGTTCCGGATTGCTTTGTTGACTGGGACTTCCTCGACATAGAAAAGCTTAGCTGATGTCTCAGCATCCAGTAAGGCGTGAAACAACTGCTGAGCATGAGGGATATCGCTCCCATGGTTCAATCAACTCGTTTCAGTATTCCACCCACTCCATTGGGAGTGCCTTTGCCAGCCTGAAAAAGACTCCATGTTCCAGCTGTGAAGCCACGCCGTTGTAGTTCGGTGCTGAATAGGAAGAAGTTCCCCTTCTGCCTGCACCGAATGCATGGCCCATCACTGAAAAAAAGTGAATGGCTGACACTGGGGGATGAAATGTCTTGAGATGATCATAGGTTGGGGAAAGGTGAGCCCATATGACAATAAGGAGCAAGACACACATGTGGTCCTCCATCCATGTGAACTACCCCTGCATGTGGTGTCGCTTGCTGCTGGGAAGAGGCAAAATGCACAGACTATCTCAGGTGCATACTTGCATGCAAAGTTTATGGAAGAATCTCTATGTATTAAAGCATTCATGAGATTTCACGCCTTCCTTTAGTTCACGATGGTGACTAAACTTCTCATGAATTTCTCATGTTAAACAGAATTCCTTTCCGACTGTATCCCTACAGCTCAAGTTCATACTTTTATACTCCAGCGTTAACAGCAGGTGGCTGATGAGGCGAGCGCTCATTCTTCTAAGGCTTGGTTCATCCTTGCTGTGCTTTCGTAACGTTGCTTGCCCAGAAAACGCAGTACCTGGGTGGGCACCGTTGGAAAGTACGACCGTCCAAACCCCTGGAAGAAGGAAGGTATTGTCTATCATTGTTTCCTGTTCTGTTACTTGCAGAAAGTAAAAAGGTGAAAATGAAACAACGGTACGGATTTGATGAGGACAGACCAGTGTGAATTCAGCTTGATAACTTTGGACAAATACGTGGGCTTGCGGAAGAGATACATTTTCACAACTTGACCATGCCTATAAACATACAAAGACACAGTGCTCCAATGCTTGCCTCCGAAGGTTCACGACGGAGTATAAATGATATTCGTAATATTAGCAGGCTATGAGCTGGCTCGATCGATGGTGTGTGATATCGTATACACAATGTGCAGGTCCATTCAGCAGCTCTGAGACCATCAGTTTGTGCTATTCTCAAATGTAGTCAATGCTTGCAGCTATTGGAAGTCTATCGCTACCGGGACAAATGTACTTACATGTTCATAAACTATGAAATGTATTTGAGTAACTATACCAAAAGCATTACAATCACCGCAAAGGTCGAAAATAATATTACCATAAAGACACATCTGTACATCAGACTTCTGTACCATACTTATATTTTTATTCTGAACACCATACAGGGGGAACTGTTAAATGGCTTCATTTTTTAAAATGTTTAACCATTTACTGGGAAAGTCTCATGGAGATTAAAAAGTTCATTAAATCATTACTGTACATTCGCTGATGCTTACAACAGGTAAAACGTGTCATGATGCTGTGTACTGCTCTTTTTCTCTTATGACAAATAAAATCGATCATCTCTGACAAGTCTTTTGGGAGAAGCAAAATTACAGCTGAAAACAAATAGTGAATGTGTCTCAGTTTGATTATACTTGCATTTACACAATTAAGAAAGGTTCAGAAACAAACTGACTGGATGAATAACAAACAGACAAGATGTTGAATGTTGTCATTGATGGGTGAATGCAGATTTAGGGATGAGTAATAATCATCAGAATCAGATGGGGGAATTCCTCTGACTTCCCTTTCGTTCCTTGGAGACAATACAAAAAGCTTTCTAGGTTCCATGCAGGTGTACTTGGCACGAACAAGCAAATGCTGCATTAAAGGCTGCTCGTTTACTGAGACAGTCAATGTTAAAGGCTGCTCGTTTACTGAGACAGTCAATGTTAAAGGCTGCTCGTTTACTGAGACGGTCAATGTTAAAGGCTGCTCGTTTACTGAGACAGTCAATGTTAAAGGCTGCTCGTTTACTGAGACAGTCAATGTTTACTTTGTCTATAATTTCTAAGGGAAAATGCTGAATGTCAGGCCCAGTTGATGGTAGAAAATATGCTAATACATACTATCTTTGAACCAACAATATATTTTACAGGACAGGAGAACAGGAGGTATTACATTGTTTCTCTTGTCTCATCAAATGTACTGTTGGTTAGTACATACTACATAATATACTAATAACCTACTGTACATTTTTTTTAAACAATACAGTGGGATAAAACAGACCTTTAAGTCGTTTTCTGTTTCACCAATCATGTAGTTAGGCCTAGATATTGGACCAAACAGGAACAATCATTGCTTACCTGTGAATGTGTAAAGCATTCCATCCACTGTCACGTTGATTCTTCTGTTTCTGTCAACAGGTCGGCTCAGTCATCCAGGAAGTTTTCTTTATCTTGCCCCATGTATCAGCATACATTAGTGTGTCTGGTTAGTTCCTGGATGATAAATGTGCTCATATCTTCGGATCTTCACGCCTCATTGATGGTAAACACGGAGATGACTCACATCAATCAGCTAGAGTTAGGGACTTCTCCCTCGAGTATATTGGCGCTTCACGCAGCCACTCGACAACATGAGGCACACGGCATGACTGCGTAGTTTGGGATAGGGCGCGCTGTTTCATCCAATCGTCAGTGGAGGCACACCATCTCATTTAAATGCATGGCAAAATCAGCTGGGCACCCGTTAATTCTCATACCTTTCAGACCTTAGTGCTGGAAAATGAACCTTGAATGCTGCAGTATAACCTAGCCTTAAGAGCGCCTTTTCTGTTGGGTTGCCTTTATTTTCTTCCTCCTTTCCTCCTATTTCAGTTGTCCACTGCATGTAATGACCCTCGGTCATGGTTTTACTTGAAAGTTCTTGTTTTTGCAAGTACTCCATTCTCTATACATTCTTTGGATGACAGCAAGTTGACTCCGCAATGCTCTCCATGTCGGTGCTCCCAACCACTTTCAGGAAATGGAGCTTCTGCACAAGGCATTTCAAGTTCTGGTGAACTTTACGGATACATCTCTCTCTGTCTGCACTTGTTGGAATTACAACCCAGAAACGACACAAGCGGCATAAAAGGGGGGAAAGCATGCTGCTAACAGGGTTCTCAAGAAGGAATCTTGTCTAAACCTTTCAAGTTCTCATTTTAAAAGTACTTCTTCTTTCTTGTCTTTTTCACTTGTAATTGCCTGCAGTCCAACGACTGATGTCATCCTTATTAAAGACAGCACGCACTCTCTCCTCCAACTTTGGACTTTTAAAATTTGTAGTCTTTCCTTCAAAAGGTTAAGATGGTCATCAGTGCTCAGTTGGCTAAAACTCATCCTAGCTATTCTGAGAGTTTACTGAACCTTACATTTTCTTATAATTCTACCTCACAATATGTGATAGAATTTGTCTGGACCTTTCCTGTTTGGAACTGTGGTATCTTGTCTTGATATTCTCTCCAAAAGTGTGATGGTAGGTAAGGGATTTCCTGACCTCAGTAGGGACACAGGATCCCTCTCGCAGTAACTCCCCTGAGTTTTTGGGGAGAAACTCCATCTCTTGGATTCAAACAGAGTTCGACAGTGACAGAATTGACTATTTTAAACCTCTTAGACAAAAACTCCACTTGCTACTCTTGATCCAAGCGCCATATTTGTTTAAAAAATATCTTCAGAGAGGAGAGCAGAAATACCGCCATGCATTTAAGATCAAAGATGCGTTAGAAGGCGACCTCATTTCATTTGCACTTACAAAGTTGTGGGACAGCAAACCACCGATTTAAAGGGGAATTACAAAGTGGAAACAGAACTGACCCAGTATTCTCGGACAAGATTCTCCCGCAATCATTGAAGTTTCAAGTTCAAGTTTCACCCGTGTGTGTGTGTGTGTCACTTCCTTACCCAGCAGAGCAGCGAAGCAGGGCAGGTGTTGTGTCTTGAGCCCCAGTTGCCCAGCAGCCTCGGGCAGCAGGTACTGATGCGTGGTCAGGTTTTTGCCGTTCCAGCTCAGTTTGAGCGCGTGGGAGGAGAAGTAGGCAGGAACATTGCAGAGGGCAAACTCGGAATCCTGAGCTATCAGGCCAGCGAAGCCAAAGTCTCTGTAGAGAGACAGCACCTCCTGGTGGTGATCCTCCAACGTCTGAACAACCTGTCGATTTTCGAGGAAAGGAAACTTGAGGTAAAGCTGCTGCCTATCGCCGCAAGACTGCTGATGATGCAGGGACAGGCAAACGCATGCAAGTGCTATGCAGGGGTGGATAGGTCTGTGGTCAGGATGTCCTGGACTACCAAGAAATTGTTATCTTTTTTTGTTAAATACTTTCCTGGACGGTTGAGGATTGTTTGACCTAAATATGACTACTCACATCTGATAGGCTGCTACTAGTAGTCATTTATGTATCAGGTGAAATGCAATCGGCTCTTATTGGCCATCGCGATTATGGTCTGATTTCTGGGCCGCCAAAGATGATCCCATTTTGGTCACCTGGAAGACTACCACGTACATTTTTAATTTGCCCACCCATGCTGTGGATGCAAGCTTTGACATTTAAGCAACTTGTGGACTGATGGTTCTCAACTGGTCTGGCAAGGCGTGCTCATCGGCTGTGGAAAGAGTTCAAGAGTGCCTTAAGATTCTGCTCAAATGCTAGGATGTCAGCCAAGTGGGTGAAACGGTTGCATGTTCTCCCCGTGTTCACACGTGTTTCCTCCAGAAACTCTGGTTTTCCCACATCAAAAGACATGCATGTTAGGTTAATACTCTTGCCACTACCCTTGACAAAGGCACTAGCCTTAGAACTAGAGTTGGTCCCCGGGCGCCGCACGATGGCACTAAATAGTTAGGATGGGTCAAAATGCAGAGGAATAATTCCACCAAGGGGATTAATAACCTTTAACTTAAACTTAAGTGAAATTATTGTCAATGTTATTATTCAATGTAAAACAAAAGTATCACATATGGTTACTTTTGTATTTACCCTAAGTTAGTGCAATTTACGTCAACACAGTAACTGCTCGAGTCTTAATATAGAACAAAAGGCTTACTTTTGCCCAATGAATCCTACTCCCAACAACCTGAAAAATGTTGCCTATTTCAAATGAATGTGTTTTGTGGGCCCCAAATTAACTTGTGTTGTACTGATTGGAAACATAAGGAGTAGGCGATAGAAGACAGCTTAGCTCACGTATCCTCCAGCGTCAGATTTTGATTTCTCATTAATTGGAGTTAAGCAGTTAAGAACAGGATTGTTGTTGGGGTTGATGTTTAACCTACTGACCTAAAATTGACTGATTGATCCTATCAATTAAATGGTCAATTTTAATATTAAGAGCCTTCTGATGTGAATTAACACACAATGTGGCGGAACCACAGTTGAGGTGGCTTCAGAATGTTTGAGACACACGTCAACTCAATGCAGAAACTAACAACTAACGTGGGCAATGCTAAGTCATGCTTGCATGTCCCATTTTGTCTGAAAGGATGGTGTTTTGCCACATTGGTATTTTTAACGGATTACAGACTTGCGCTGAGTGGTTTATAGGAGACGTTACACTCATTGGTTAGTAACAGATTAATGGGGGCTTGGTTATCAGTTAGAAAAATTACCCAAAATTTACACTCCTAGTTAGGCACAATTTCAAATCATTGACTGACATTGGTGTCTTAAATCAACCATAAGCTATTATCAGACAACCGAAGCAAAGTTGGACAGCCTTATATGATACGACTGAAACAGGTTACTTCCCCTCTTATTAAATCAAAGTACGGACTGAAATGAAGTCACAACTCTGTAACCGGGTCATGAGTAAGGGAAGCAGGTGAAGTGAGACACAGGCCAGCATTTGAACATCATGTAAATCCAATTAATGAGACAGTTCATCAAATGTCACCAGCCTGGCCATGACAGACACCGCCCATTTGCTTCGGGTCATTTTTGTTGCTCTTTCTTCTCAAAAATGAACATTGTGGGACCGGGTATTTTCACAAGCTTTACTCTAATCGAATAGTGGCCTGAATTTCTATTTTTAAATTGATCATTGGCGACCCAGTCTATTGTTAGAATACCAAACAGAGGCTCCATATATGCTTTGCAGATACCATCTTTATTCTGCTGCACAATTCCACTGAACGGATGAGCTGGATACAAACGTTGTCCTGAACATGGTAAGACTTGTGCCGTTAGTTGGCACTTAGCAGCGCTATGAGTGTCTAATAGTTACAGTGTACCTACTGCTGGAAGTTATTTAAAAAAGCACTGTTACATTTTTTAAATTAAATTAATGCCAGAGACCGGTTTCAAAGTCCATTTCGATACTCAAATAGTTGAATAGTGACTACCGTCCCCGGTGCCATGGCAACATAACTTCCGGGGAATTATTTGCCTTAAAGAGCAAAATGTTGAACTCATTGCTGATGTAATTAAAGAACCTCACCAAAAACAAAAGTAGTTGAAAGTCTGGTCAGAGACTGAAGGGCAGCGAACAGAAGAATAGCAAGGCATTTAGGAAAGGTGTAGCTCAGAGGGGCGATACATGACACTCTAGGAATGTGACATGGATGATTCTTGGAACATGGCTAGGCGCAAGACAAAGTACACAGAGGAGCTCAGTGGGTAGCATAGCTACACAAACACACGAGGGAGTATCATAAAAGAACACTTTGTAATGGGATTTGGGTGGCACTTTGGTCTGCCTCGTGTATCATAAGGAGATATCCTCTCTTGCTGTAATACGAGGACATAGCCGGTCATAGGATGTGAAAGAACGGCTGCTTTGAATGATCAGGTTAAAACGACTCAATTCTCAGACCTCACAATCCGAGGGAAATGACTGTGCAAAGCAATAGAGTGCTCTGGAAGACAAACAGTATTAAAATAGCCCTCCTTAATTTGAATAGACAATCATAGGATAATCTAGGATCTGCAAATAAATCTTTGCACGTGCAGTACACCGGGCCTGCTATCAGTCCTACCGCTATGCCCTGGTCTGACAAAATGAAAGGTTAAACGAGTTCATGTTATGCAATAAACAGGCAACATACAGCACCGCACGGTACTATATCCCTTCTCCGATAAAGGTGCACCAGTTATGGTGGGGAAGTAAGCCAGTGGCCACTCGTATAAATAAAACGCTTTGGACCCCTGCCACTCTATTCTCATAATGGACGCATATAGTCAGGGGCAAAGAAGGCTTGCGACAGAACCTGCAAATGCACCAGTCGTCTTTGGACAAACAAATACAGATATCTGACTGACTAGAGCTTATCCGGCCTGCACCACAAGCTGCGAGTTGAAACACAAGAGAGCAACATCCCACAACGATCCCATTCACCAGTTGCACTTGGGCCTCGAACTTATAAGTGGGAGAAATAAAAACAAAACCCTT
>OMOX01157139.1:0-11499 GCA_900312595.1 Guentherus altivela | reverse complement strand
ACGCAAAATGTCCTGAAAGAAGTAACCTGTGGACAGGTAACCTTAGTGTTAAAGTTAAAAAGTTAAAGTTGCACTTCATTAATCCCCGTGGAGAAATTAGTTCTCTGCATTTTTACCCATCCTAGCTACTTAGGAGCAGTGGGCAGCCACTAAGCGGTACCCGGGGACCAACTCCAGTTTGAAGGCCAGTGCCTTGGTCATGGGCACTGACAGGAGTATTCACCTAACATGCATGTCTTTTGATGTGGGAGGAAACCGGAGCACCCGGAGGAAACCCACGTGAACACGGGGATAACATGCAAACTCCACACAGAAAGGCCCCATTCGGGGTTTGAACCCAGGACCTCCCTGTGAGGCAACAGTGCTAACCACTGAGCCACCGTGCCACCCAATGTGCCTTCATGACAGATTCTCCCAGTATATCTCTTCAAAATAAATTAAATTAAATTGGGAAAGACATCTTTGTGGAAGCACCATTTAAGTGCTGTTTTGAGCGTGTCAAGAAGTTTGGAATGGTTCACCACCTAAAAAATGTAGAGCCAGTAGTCAGAAATTGTGGCTACACAATTCATGAGAGCCTCTTTTCACCTCTTTCATCAATGGGCTGATTTTAAATAAATCAGTTGTCTGGACACCCAGAAGTACCTTATTTCCATTACCAAACAGTAGTGCAGCAGATCGCAGGGGACTACCAAGAAGTTAGCGATCTTTTTTGGTAAGACCTTTTTCTGGAGGGCAGATAATAACCTGGTTAATAATGCCAAATATGTTCTTGGCTACAATAGGAGTTCTATAGGCATCAAGGAAAGGCTGACATCAGAGCTGTCAGCCAGCCTGATCTCTACAAGGCGGTGAATGACACATAATAACTTTGATAAAAACTGTTGGTCACAGAAAAATACATTTATAAGTATAAATCTATAAGCAAATGGCTTAGCACATAAGTACTTAAGCAAACAGCATATAGAAGTTAGAAATAGTGACAGCCCTACCATATCTTATGACGGTGATTTATCACAGCCTGTAATGTCATTAGCATAGTTAAATATCATAATAATAATAATAAAAAATTAGGACTTTATTCATCCCCAAGGGGAAATTGTCCTCTGCATTTCACCCATCCTAATTACTTAGGAGCAGAGGGCAGCCACTGAACAGGGAGCCCGGGGAGCAGTTAGGGGTTCAGTGTCTTGCTCAAGGACACTTCGATGAGTAACCAGGACCAGCCGAGGATCGAACCGGTGACCTCTGACTGCCAGATCAACACCTAACCTCCTGAGCTACTGTCGCCCCTAAATATTGTAATCGTTTGATAGTTTTTGTCCTTTTTAAATGAACATGGCGGACAAATAGGTAGACCGGGTCACTAAACAGTAACACTACAAAGCTGGTGAACTACCAATAATTCGTGTCTTTTTTGGTCAGATACTTTTCTGGATGGTTGGGGATTGTTTGACTTACTGTTACTAGTAGCTCGGGGGGAGGGGGGAAATCTGTTGCAAATTACGATTCTCTTTGTTGGCGATTCTTGTATCAATTCAGTTACTCCAGAATCAATATTTTATCTGAATTTAGGGGCTTTAAATATATATTGAGTTCTGCACAGAGTACACAGAGCACCTCTGCTATCTAAAGTCCAGAGCAACTTTGCAATTCACGAAATCAAAAGAAAGGTGGAGCTTGAAATGAACTTTAGCCAGAAAAGTGAAGCATTGTGGTAATTCTCTGATAAATGCGCTATGTTAATGTTTTTAAGACGCATTTGATCACTTTATGTTGGCTACACTGCACTCACCCTGCATATTGCCAATAAAGATGTATTGTATCGTATCGGTGGGGTGCCTGCTGATTTCCATCATTACTAGAAGCCATTCATGTAACGGCAGAATTGAAATTGGCTCTCATCAGCCATTTAGATTATGGGCTGATTTCAGAGTTCTGGGCTAGCAAAAATTTTAGATTTCCACCCCTGATAAGGATTCAATTAAATGCCCTTCACTCACCTGGAGCTCAGTGATCCATGTGCAGTGCCAGTAGGATTGTCCCGTCAGCTTAACAAAGAACTCCCTCTCAGCCCTGCCCTTCATAGGAGGTGGTAGAGGGGCGTCAGGAGGGGCATCTGGAGCTGGGGGTACAGGGATGGGGCGTGGTGGCTCACCCCATCGCCAGTGGAGGATCTTCTGAACTCTCCCTTTTATTGGCGGACACTGTGGAAGGGCAGTGGGGCACGATACGGGGATAAGATCTGTAATAAAAGCCTTTCCACATCAGAGATCAATTTGCACTAACTACCAAACGTTTGCGTAGGAAAAACAAAATGGCTGTTTTTATAATACTGTATTTTTCCTTTGTAAAAAAAAATTGCAGTTTTTTGGACCTGGGTCCTAGTTTGTGTTCTTTTGGCATCATAGTGATTGATTAAGAGCTCAATTTAGACAACTGAGCCAGTGCAGAGTGAGTTTTACCATCGGAGTTAAGCTCTCTTGGCTGCCTTTCATTCCGTCTGGGCAACCATGGCACTCAAATAGTACAGGTTCTTTTGAACACTGTGACGCTCACACTTAAGCAAGATATGTTTGTCTTTATTGTTCTGCATGTCAATCCCATCGCGATTGATTTTTAGCTTTGGAGATTTAAACTTTGAATCTGAACACCAGAAATGCTCATTAATATATATAGAAATGTCGGAGTAGGAGGAAGGAGTAGGAGAAAGGTTGTTGTTGGATTATAGCCCAGCATTATTTGGAAAAGACTCAGTTTAGTTAGATATGTCTGAAAATACAATGAAAAGACTTTTCTTGTACGGAAAAAGTCATATTGTGATAGTGATATTAATTAGTATGTAAAGTAATTGTTGAAGAATTATGAATATATTTGTAATCTTAACATTTATTGAAATCATATTTACAAAATGTTCAAAAGATGAATTTTTAGAAGAAAATTGCTATTAACATGAACATTTTTCAACAAATTTCAAGTCTTTTCCAAAACATTTCTACAAGACTCCCGTCCTTAACTTGATGACTTGAGACTTACGTGGAACATCGTCAAATGTCTTGGGACTTGTACTCATACTTGCATAGCTTGTGATATGGCCCTTTGGACTTGGGTCTCGCTCAAGACTTGGACCTCCATGACTTGTGACTTACTTGTGGCTCAAGAAACGGTGACTTAATCCCACCTCCGCCCCTAAATCGCAATGAAGCGAAGCAAAGCAAAACAACGGACAGCGTGTTGACTAACCGTGCATCGTGGACACAGCCATTCACCGTTTGGAATCTCGGGCAGGGGTGGGTTCAGACAGTGGATGTGGTAAGAGGAGGTGCAGGTGTCACAGCAAAGCAGTTCACCTCCATCTTTACACACCCGGCAGAATTCCATGTGATCATCGTCTTCCTCCTCGCCGCCGGCCGTGACCCCAGCCCCCAAATCTGACATCACCCTGTCCTCGCACTCCTCCTCAAAGTCTTCAAAGTCCTCATCCTTTGCCTCCCACTGGATGCCCTCCTTCTCCTGAAAAAGGATCCAAGGATCAGACCAAGCTGGAATTTAAAATATTGGGCCCCCTGTTGAGCCACCTTTGTCTTAGAAATGAGAGATTAGTACAAAGTGAAATTTCTAGTGTTGTAAATGAGATGTTAAGGTTTAACCAAGTAACTATCAAGTACAAATAAGAATTTTGACTGATTAATCCTATCGGTTAAACAGTTGATTTGACATAAACAGCGTTTCTGATTTGAATTTACATATCTAACGACAAGACATAAACAGGTGATCACACATTGTACTAGTTTTCACTTTCAATTGAGCCCTGCAACCCACCAATCTCACGATCATATACAAGCTCTCGTGCTTCTGCAAGACATCGCTCCCAAAAAAAACTTGACATAACAACAGTTGTGATGGATTAGGAATGTTCGCTGAGACAGGCGTCAACTTAATACACTGAAACTAACAGCTGAATTGGGCATTCAAGAATGGAACGTCCCACTTATGTGGACCATTTCATCTGAAAGGATGAGGAGGTGTGGTGCCACATTGGTATTTTTCGATGTATTTCAATGGGGTTGCATCTCATGGTTTATTGGGGACATGATGCTCATTGGTTAACAGTTAATCACCCATTCATGAGAGCCGGTCATCGGTTAGAAAAGTTACCAAGGATTTCACCTGGGAGAAAATTGGTTGGTATGGCTGCAAGACAGCCACAAGAGCTATGCTTACTTTGACAAATTTTCAAAAACAACATTTACCCACCTTCCTTTTACACAGGTTCATTGGAGCTATTTATCCGCAGACATTGATCACGATTTAAATAGAGAAAATAAAATTCTGTGACTGTCCCTGCAGCAACTCCCTGCAGTTGTTTCCTCTTCTATTTTTTATTAATAATTATGCTGTCCGGCTGTTATATATAGTATGCAATACTCACAATACAGCTTTTTAAAATGTACAAGTTCATGAAAAAAGGGCTATGTGCATTATACATGGCCATTAATCAAAATTTCTGGATTTGAAAAAAACCTGCATATTTGATCATTTTCCTAGAAAAAAATCCGGGTCTGTAAAACAGATGTTGAAATTCCCTAACTTTTCAAGGATTTCCATGACCGTGGGAACCTGGATATTTATCAATTAACATGCTATGCAGAGTTTACGTTTCCCTAATACAATGAAAACCTGAGTCGCCAGTGGGGAACTAACTAAATAAATGTCACTGGGTAAACAAACTTAAATGGGAAAAGTTGGGCAGGAAGAATCCTGAAAGTCGTCCTAACGGGGTGCCCAAAAGAACTGCATAGCAGTCTAAAATAGTAGTGGGCGTAACGGTGTATTTAAAGAAAACCTTTTGTTCGTGACCAAATCTGAGGTGCAGGTCCCATTTGTTCAACATGTTAGTCTATGACCCATTCAGACTGCTTGGATACCATAAAGCAAGGTAGCGGCATCACTGTGAAAAGTGTTTTAGCATAGGTTCATGTTTCAAAATAAAATAAATGTAATTTCCATTTTCAGAAATGATCACGTGATTGATGACGTCCGAAGTAAAACCTGCTTCAGTCCCTCAGTGAATCACGTGACTGCTTCAACCTGCCACTGGTTTTGACAGGATGATGAACTCCAAACATGAACAAATCGTGGGTTGTCGTAGTAGGTGCGTGCAAAGTCATCATTGAAAGAGTGGATTATCTTGCCTTCACTTCAGTGTTGTGATGAAGCTGGAGTGAAAGAGGAGCTGCAATTCTCAAGTTTGGGAAAACCTTGAATTGATATCTCCTAATACAGTTACTCCTACGAACACATTTCTGCTTACCGGCTGTTTACCGCCGCCGGTGACCATAGATGTCCAACAAATATTATGAATGATTTGTAGCTTTACAGTAAAATGGAGACTATTAATAGGTGCATGATATCTACAATACATGTAATTAAATATAGGACCTCAAAATTATTTTTTTCCTAATTGCTGCGTTTATTTGTCCAGTGCTTGCTGTGCACTAAGCAGCTGGTGTATAACAATAATACGTCTTCAATGCTGAGGCATTACAGAGCTAAGCATGAAAGGTCTATGGATGCGAACACCAACATCCAAGGTAAGCCCGACACTTTATCATGGAATCTATAGACAACTGAACTCAAACCTTATGTTGAATTAAACCCACTTTAGTAACAAACAGCAAACGTTATTCAACAGCTCCTTAAAATAGAAGTTATAAATCGTGTTTTTATGCGACTATATTATATGACTCATAGGCCTACTTCATTTCAATGAAATCTAACATGATTTACAATCTTTTGTCAAGTGAACTGAAAGAACAGCGCTGGATGAAGTTCTTGTGGATATGATAGTGAAAGAATCCCAGCCTTTCTCTCTTGGGGATGACTGCGGATACAGAGATTTTGTGGCAAAGCTCGACCCCGCATATACTCTCTCAGGCAGGCTATGAAGACCATGGTGGGCAGAAAATGAGGCGCAGAAGGAGAAGGCCAAAGCTGAGATGCAGAGGGGACCTCCATTAATATGGATACATATCTGACAGTTACATGCCATTATGCGGATGAAATTAAGAAGCTTGCCACAGTTATTATGGGGATGCAGCCATTTCCCAAAGTCCACACAGCTGAGAATAATGCTGAAGTCAAGAGGTCCCTTGTTGAAGAGTGGGGTATTGAGGGCAAGGTAATATGTCTTGTTACAGATGCAGCCGCAAACATGATTGCCACTGCCAACAATTTCAAGCTCGGGAATGTTGTTTGCATTGCATATGTCCTTAATCTCGTCAATAAATCCCCATATATAATGCCTGGCCTTGACGACATGAAAACAAGGGCAAGAAAATTGGTTATCCTTTTCAAGACCAGCGCTACGGCAGAAGAAAGGCTGATGCAAATGCAGCAACAAATAGGTGGCCCAGTGATCAAGCTCATCCTGGAGGTGGATGGAACAGCACATTTATGATGTGGCAGTGCTTGTATGATGGGAGACAACAGGTGGGGGCAGCTCTTGCTACACTGAGAAAGGATGTAGCTCCTCTGACCTCTGAAAATTATGAAAATATCACAGTGTTTAAAAGTGCTTACGCCATTCCAAGTGGCCACTGTGGAACTTTAAAAAGAATCCCTGAGTGGCCTGAAACTAGTCTCTTTAACACCTCATTTTTTCTACCTGATCATCATGTTGATCTGTGGCTATTCGCACCCCTGCATTCAACTGACGATCAATTTGTATGTTCCCAAATGTCTTAAGTTTTACCAGATAAAGTATGTGTGGAGGTGCACGCTCTAATTTAAATCGCCATAACCCCGATGTACCAGACTACGTTCGTAAGAAGAAAATAAAATCCAGATCCCAGGATTGTGCATACGTGTTTCAAGAAAAATCTCAGCTTTTATCCCTTCCTTTCTGCCACTCTGGGTGTACCTGAACGTAGAACCGAATACAATGGGAATTGCAAAGAGCGCATGCGCAAAATAACCTCATTATTTGGTAGCTTCCCTGCCCACAGCAAAAGTGGGTGTGCCAGTCTGCAGTGACACTTGTCTGGAAACCAGACCGTAGTCAATGCAATTTTAAAACACACATTTAAATTACATGTTTTATGGTAATAATGCTTGTGTTAATGATAATAGAATAATTAATTGAAAATCTAATTTTAATATGTTTATTCTCTCGTCATTTTCACATGCTCTGGGCATGCACCGCATTTATAGCATTTTAAGAGCACTCGCCACTGGCCCTGACCAACTGGTCTACCAGGAAAAACACATAGCCTCATTTGTACTATCTGGCAAAACAGTGCATCTGTTCCTTGTGAGTGATATTTTTTATTTAAATTTTAATAGAAAAAATTTTCAGCAGAAAAAGAGTCCAAAGATTGTTGAAAAGATATTGTTTCTTATTAAAAATCTTTGAGCATTTCATCCCAAGTCACACAAGCACACCCTCTGCCTTGTTACCAAAATACCTTCGCCAAAATAAAACTTTCACACGATTTCTGTTTGAAATAGGCACATAAATGCCCAACCAAATCAATCTATTTGTCCACATTCCAAATGATAGCATAATATATTTCACAACATATCACAGGATCACCTCTGCCCAATGACATATCTGTCTATTATCATGTCTGTTCATCAACACCTTCAATGTCCACTACAACTACAATGTCCAACCCTTAGCAATTGTACCCCACACTTCCACTTTAGTTGTCTTTATCACTTTTGCTCTTCTGTCAAAAAGTATTCACTCTTACACTCAATATTTTATTATCTAGTTTGAAAAATATTGGAATACTTAAGTCAATGAACAAGAATGATTTGTTGACACAGGGGGAATGAAACCCGGGTCTACCGTCTGTCGAGTCGAGCAAAAACTTTTCCCCTACACTATGCGCACTGTCAGTGCATGCAAATCTTATTCAAACTTGGCAGTCAGATATGTTGCGCTACATTCTTTTCACCAGTAGATGGCAATATGCATTGTCTCATATGCAGATCAATTCCTCTTATGCCTGTAGGTGAGCGGCACCTATCAATCAAGGGGCACTGTCAATCATAGAAAAACATGATGTAGAGTTAAAATAGGTATTACTAATTACAAACCCGTAACACCTATCCCCTTAAAGACGACAAATACAATCAGAGTATTTGTTGGGCAATGAGTTCAAAATAATGTTCCAGTCTTCAAAAATACTTCTGAATTAATAACCATAGCATGGGGTAAACTTACAGCCTTTACCTTTTCCTCCTTCATTCCTTTTTTAACATAAAGTGTGCTTTCAGAGAAATTCTAATTAGCCATTTTCTCCTTTGTTTTTAAGGTTAAACTTCTCACAACTTATGCCTCAGTGCAGGTAAACAAATACTAGTGAATATTTCATGTTAAATTAGATACACTTTTAGATACTGACACCCTCTTAGAAGACAATCAAGATTGTTTTTGAGAGAAATGTGGTGAATCTCATGGGGGAACTCATGTAATGTACGAGTACACTGAAGGAGTCAACAATTAGACAGACTTGACTTTTGCATGATTAACAAAGGATTACGGATTATGGTCGGTACAAAAGCAGAGGACGATATATAAACCCCAATACCAATGAGAGTGTTTCCTTTTTGATAGTTGAGTAGCGAGTCTGGCAAGGGCTCAACTTTGTAGAAAAGTAGCGGACCGGATACTCATCACCCACATCAATCTTCTGCATGAGCGAAGCTCCTACTCCCGTGCCATTTGCATCCGTGTATAAAATGAGAGGACACCTTAAAGCCAGTGGAGACAGCACAGATGCAGAGACCAACGGAGCTTTCGCTTTTTCAAAAGCCACTTGACACTCTTAACTCCAGCAAAAAAGCACCTTTGGACCAACAAAATCCCAAAGTGGGGCAACCACCTTGGCAAAATTCCTACAAAACACCCGGTAATAACCAAACATCCCAAGGAATTGACGCAACACATGGCATGAAGTTGGTTTCCTGTAAGTCTATGATGGCTTTCACTTTTGCCTCAATAGGACAGACTTTTCCCTGGCCGACTACCTTTCCAAGGTACGTCACCGTGGCAAGAGCAATCTCACTCTTAGGTTAACTGTCAGATTGGCAGCAACCAATTGTTCAAACACGCAGCAAATGTGCTTCATGTGGTCTGACCAGTGGTCACAAAAGACCACCATATCATCAAGATTGGCTTCGACATACTCAAGACCTCAACCCTACCTGCATGCATTTGAATGGCAGATGACAGAAAGAAAACAGACCATCAGGAGTTACAAAAGCAGAGAGTTCTTTTGTATGCTCAGTCATGGGGACCTACAATATCCCTTAGGCAGATTGAACTTGCTTACATACTTGGCAGCACCCACACAATCTATGCAGTCATGAACCCTTGACCATGGACTTTTATCTGGCTTTTGGTACCATACATACAAGGTGAACGTAACTGCATTCTGCAATGTCACACTCAAGTATATATTCCACCAATATTCAGGATTAACTAGATATGCAAGATGCTTGGTCGGTGCAGAATGTCCAACCTCAATATCATAACTAGCACATTAGTCCCAGTTGGTAAATCAGAGAATACACTCTGGTACCGTCATAGCAGCGCCACATTGTCCCCTTTCTTCTCAGGACACAAGTGTGACAGATAGCTATCTAGGTTTGCCAGGATTTCCGAATAAGTCAAACGTCCTGTTGGCGCTGAGTCCATGTGCTTTTCCTTGCTCTCTCCTTGAACGTTAAGGTTGACGACAGCGATTGCAGCAGGACGCTCTCCACCAACTTCCTCCTCCATCCTTTCTATGTTCTGATCTCGGGTGAAGCATGGTTTCATCATGTTGATGTGACACAGCCTCAATTACCCACTCTCTTCTTCACAGTGCACGGTCCAGAAAAGCAGGCCTGTAATGGTGATCCAACAATGGGCAATGAGACCAGGACCTGATCACCCATCTCGAAAGAATGAGTGTGCGCCCTCCTGTCACACAAGACGTTCATTCTTGTTTGTGCCTACTCTAAATTATGACTAGCAACTTCACAGACATGGCAAAAGTTGTATCAGAATGCACTAACATACTCTAAAAGACCTGCTTTAGAGCCAGGAATGCTGTCTTCCTGCAGTCTCTCTTTAAACCCCATCAACGGACTTCTGACGTGCTGTCCAAAGACAAGTTCATTTTGGCTAAAGGCAAGGGACTCCTGAACTACCTCTCAAGATGCAAACACCACAGGAGGAACTCCCTCATCCCAGTCTTTGTTAAAACTCCATGCAATAAGCTCTTTGCATAGATTTCTTGGACTGGAGGAACCTCTCGAGCGCCCCTTCAGATTCTGGATGATTGGTACTAGAAGGGCAATGAGCCATTCCTAGCTGATGCAGCGCTTGGTTAAAGACGTTGAACATAAAATCTGATTCTTGATCTGACTGTAGAACCTGTGGTATACCAAAGAGTGAGAACATTTTTACAAGAGCTTTGTCAATGCTTGTAGCTGTTATATTCCTCAATGAAACAGCCTCCGGAAAACAAGTAGAAGCACGCATGATCATCAAATGATATTGATTACCACTTTTTGTTTTGGGTAAAGGACCCACACAGTCCATCAGAACCCTGCTAAATGGTTCACCAAAAGCAGGTATGGGTTGCAATGGTGCAACTTGCACAGCTTGGTTTGGCTTACCCATGCACTAGCAAATGTGACATGTTTTGCAAAAAGCCTTGACATAAAGGTTTAGTCCAGGCAAAAATAAATGTTGTAAAACCCTGTCATAGTAGTTAGTATCTCTTGCCAAATTGTCAGAGGGACGAATATCCTGGCCAGCAGTGGCGTGAGTGTGCCATTTCATCATCAGAACTCCACACCTATCAAAATAGCCCACACCCAACTTTTCTGTGATCATCTTGGCAAGAGAGGAGAAAGAGAAATATCTTTATTTTGCTCTGCAACAAGTTTCTCACGAGACATCGAAATGCCAGGTGTAGGAACTTCATGCTTGGCTGGTCCTACTAACTCACTCACCTTTGGGGTTATCAAAGGAGAGGTCATCTCATAGTGGAATCCCTGACATTGCCCTTAACACGAGAAGGGCTGTCGGCAAGCCTCCTAGTCATAGAACGTGTCACGTCACACGCAAGGAACACTTCAGGGTTATTCTCCATTAACCCACCAGTTCCCTCAGTTGTCGGTGCTTCACAAACAACAGGATCGGGTGTAACCTTAACACCTGCCAAATCATTACCCAGAAGGACTGCAAATACTCAGTGGGCAAACTAGGCCTCATCGCAACAACCATAGGATCAGAAATCTGATCGGACTCCAGTTCCACCTGATACAAAAGAACTGGAAAGTACTGCATCCCCACGCCCAGCAATAACACACTATCACCAGTTGCCAAAGTGTCGGTCAGAGGCAAAACCCCTCCCGAAAGGAAAGACTCAGATTCTCCAGTTTCTCGCAGTATCTTCACAGGCCGCTTGACACTGCTATCACCTTGCAGACACACAA
>OMOX01156799.1:0-13160 GCA_900312595.1 Guentherus altivela | reverse complement strand
TGAGGGAGGGAGGGAGGGAGGGAGGGATGATGTGGATTTTGGGGGCGGAGTCTGCTGAGGATTCTCCTTTTGCTGCTCCAAAATGGTTTGATCTAGATGTCATTGTAAGAGTTTGATTAAAATTTTTACACTTCATAAAACCAAGCAGAAAATGAAATTCAATATTAATTAAATACTCTGTGTCCTTTCATGATTACTGATCCAAGCTTACATAAAGACGTTTTCACATTTTTCATTGCTAGAATACAGGAAAAAGGCTGAGGTTGAGGTTTTCGAGATAATGGGCAACACACCTTGTTCACAGTGTGGTGGGGAAGTAACACAACCTACACAGGTACAGAGACAAACAGAAGCAGACCGAAGGAGTGTCAATCAGACAGGACCTACCGACAGCTTGCTGTCATCCTCCGGTGCACTGGGGCTCACCTTCTCATTCAACACACAGAGAGAGGAAGTACAAAGGGGGGGGGAGAGAAAGAGAAAACAGGACATAGATGTGAAGCATGCTGCACACAATCAGACACACAAATAAGGATGGGGATTGCTAAGATTGAATTGACTCCAATGCCATTATTGATTCTGTTAAACAGTTGATTGCTTATTGATTTCATTTACAATTCGTTTTGATTATTTTCAGGAAAGCGGGAAATTGTTCTGTTCATTTTTATAACAACTGGCCCAATTGACTCAGCCAGCAAATTTTATTTGGGTAAACTTTCTTAATTGTTTAACATCACTGTGGCTAGTGGATCAATCAATCAATTCAACTGGTCACTTCTCAAAATGAACCACATTTGTCTTATTTTCATTTCCTGTCCTGGTTATAGGGGCACATATTTGAATGACCGAGACACCCAAGAGATCAATATTATAATCAAGTGTCAGGGTCATTAATTCTCCGGTTTTTCACATTCTGAACCAGCTCCACATTTAGAACCAGGTTTTGCTCCCCATCCCTAGACACAGATGGAAAGACAGTAAAGAGACGCTAGACAGCAGAAACACTGACATTGATGACTGACCGTGGGGTGAATGGATTAGACTACAGGGACAGATACCTCCATGGTGCAATGCAGACTACCGAGAAAACCTAGTCACCTAACAGCTTTGGGACTATCAATGTGACCAAGTACTCAAAGGTACATGATTTTAAGTGAGAAACAGTAGCTCAGGAGGTTAGAGGGGTCGTCTGGCAGTTGGAAGGTCACTGGTTTGATCCCTGGCTCCTACTGGTATTGAGTTAAATTGTCCTTGAGCAAGACACTCCTCCCTGGTTGCCGCACAGTGGCTGCCATCTGCTCCTAAGTAACTATGATGAGTCAAACACAGAGGACAATTTCCTCTCAGGGATCAATAAAGTCCCAATTATTTTTAAAAGAGTAGCAACAATCAAAGATATGATCACAATGAGATCACAATTAATGTCTGCGATAAAGTAGATGATATGTTTACTTGTAGAATCTACAATATGGACCCTCCTTCAATGCTGACGAAGACCATTTGAAAGCGACAGTCGTTTTTATACAATACTGTTAATATCACCATTCTTCACTTGTTTAACTCATTGCCCAACTCATACTGTGTCTGGGATCTTGTTGTCCCTGGGCCGGCTTGCAGCTGGATCAGGAGACCAGTGGTTCCCCCTTAACACTCACACTAATCGCTCTGGCTGATAGTTCTGACCGGCCCTAGTTCTTACCCCAAAGTTAATGAATTAGGATACCAAAATTAGCATAAAATTGGTCTTAAAAGACAAATGTATGCCCAGCTTTTGCCTTGCATTGTTCCACAAAGTTAGTCCAAGGTGATAGTAAGAGCATGACCTTTGACCCACGTCTGACAACTGATCTTATTGCAAAACTCTCCATGTCAGAGCACTGAGTGACTCAACAATAGTTCTTGAAAAGCAGGTACCAAGCTAAAGGATGCCTGTTTACAGGACGGGATTGTCTTATTTCTAATCCCAAGTCATAAGTCATAGTTTTATTCCTGCTCGACAGTGTTGTTATCCTGGATGGCCGATCTGTGTAGCAGCGGTTTATTGACTAAAATCATTTAGAAACAGGAGTCTGGCCTTACCGATTTCAACCCAGCAAGCCATTGCCTTCCCCTCATTAGAAGAAAATGTTCAATCTTGTCAGTTTTCAGAAATGCAGGATAAACATATGTATTCAAGAGAAAGTCTTGCCACAGTGTTCATTAATTTGCGTTCATATTATCCAAAGAAACTAAGCTAAACATGGCCAAATTTCTTTGACATTTGTGAATGACATTGTTGGCAATACACGCTCAACCATGTTTCAAGCGGTCAAAAAGTAATCCCAGCATGTCCTCTAATGTGGGCAGTCAAGTTATGTGAAAGAAAAAAAGTCCAATGTTCAGATCAAATATTTCTGAGAAAGGAAACATTTTAAACCTTATCAAAGCTACCAAATGTTCAAAAATGGGGGCTTCCCTGAATTGTCCCCGAGCTCAACTGCTAAATCTCATTTAATTCCTCTACTCCATTCCCTGTTATCGTCCTCAGAGGCAGGTTGCTAGATTTCTGAGGGAACAGGTGAGAGTGCCAGACAGATTACGCCACGAGTCGCTCATTAAGCCAGCATTAAATATTATGACTGATAATCACATACGGAGATTACAGTGTCCTCTGAAGTGCGTGTGCGCACTAATTCTTGCTGCTCTGGTTCTAGTTCTTACATAACATCACATCACTATCATTCTTGGAAACGGATCACTTAAGGGGGTAAAAAAAAAAATCTGCCTGCTGAGCCAGGCATGTAATGCTGTATTACGGGGAATTATGAGAGTGAATGTATGACATCATACTAAAGCCCCTCTTCCGCTAACACAACTCAAATTGCCCACAGCTTAGGGGGACTTTCGCACAAATCTGAGTGTACGGACAAATCACAGAAAGCTGAAGTTGTAAGTCCTGACTTTCGAACACCAGCAGGGGATTCTGGGTACGCTCATAAGCAATCCAAGGGGAACAAAAAAGGTTCTAAAACCTTTGGATTTATTTCTGGATGAATTTCATTTGCATTTTCGTTAAGCCCTTTTCTCCCTTTTGAAAGTATAAAATGAAGGTAAATCTGTGGAGGATTTCCCCCAAATATATCATTGTCAATGTGAAAAAAACAACGACCTTCAACCTAGTGTTGCGTTGCTCCTGTAATCTACTTTCTCATATCATAGTGTTATGCTTTTCTTTGTTATAGGTCAAACAAAATTCTGGACTCACCTCCCCGCCTCCATCAGATATACTGATTTTTGATAAACAACTTGAACATCCTTCCACTCATTAGCCCTTTAACTATGTCTAACTGTGCTCTATTCCTTTTGTTTATTTATTAATTTATTTATTTATTATGTCTATGATGATTTTTTATTGTTGTTTTGTTTGTGTGTTTATAAAGGACTTCGGAATAATCATGTTTTGTGTCTAATGTGCTATAGTTGGCTTGACTTGACTGACACGTCTACCAAAAATGTTATCGGATAGTTTGCAAGTATTCAGTCTTGAGAGGTCCCCAACTGGACCAGGTGAAATTATGTAAAGATAAGTTGAGCTACTGTTTGTTCTGGTGACATTTTGACACTTTTGCTAGCATTAGCATGTCATTATAGCTCATTTCACTGCCATGTTTCTATGAGGAATTTTGCATAGAACATCTGATATTTTTTTAATGTAAAAGTTCGTTGATAGGAGAGCAGATATAGGAGAACTACGGCGTGGTGTCCGTTATTCAACTAAACAGTTACCTATCTATGATGTCATGGTGGATCTCAGCGATGTAACCAGGTGTAGTATTAGTAGGAAAAGTAGTAGTAGTAGTAGTAGTAGTGCCATTGGTGCAAGGATGATGAGCAGGTAGACTGGATACCATTGGCTCTGGTCTAGGAGTCTTTTATTATAATACGAGTTAGGTACAACATAAGATTAGCCACTCTGACTTCTAAGACTAACACTGGACTCCACACCGTATGCGGAGGTAAAAATAGACTCCGAACTAGAACTCAGACTGCTGTACCACTGCTTGACAGAGACCTGCGTGATCTCTGACTTTGTGTAGTGTCAGGAGGCGGCGACTACAAGCCTCCAGCTGGAGGCGATGACTGGCAATCAGACAAACAATTGACTGGGGGAGGTCATTGGACGTTTGTTCCCGCCGGCAGCAAACCTTGCTGCCTACAGGAGCTGCGGTAACCATAGGGCTGGTGTTGTGTGGGCATGACACTGTTACCATGAAGCTGGCATTGTGTGGGCGTGACACGGTATACCAAGGAGCTGGCATAGTGTGGGCATGACACGGTTACCATGGAGCTGGCGTTGTTCGGACGTGACACGTTTACTTTGGAGCTGCAGTTGTGTGGGAGTGACAGTTACCATGGAGCTGGCGTTGTGTGGGCATGACACGTGTGACACGTTTACCTTGGAGCTGCCATTGTGTGGGAGTGACAGTTACCATGGAGCTGGCGTTGTGTGGGCATGACACGTTTACCGTGGAGCTGGTGTTGGGTGAGTGTGACATGGTTACCATGGAGCTGGCGTTATTTGAGCATGACATGATTACTATGGACCTGGTGTTGGGTGGATGTGGCATACCGGCCTGACAAGCGAGCCATTTAACCAGTATAACTGTTTTGAACTTTCAATTCCTTTTTTCTTTTTTATCCAATGCTGTAGTATGAACAACGCTCTCTGGAGCTCTAGAGAAAACACCAAAACTGTCATCTCTTCTATGCTAAAAGGAGATAAATGTTCTATATTTCCCAATGCATTTTCAAGGGCATGACTCCTAGGTCATGACACATTTCCACCGTGTACGGTACAATACCAGCTAATATGGCAAAAAAATAAATTTGGAGATAAAAAAAAATACTCACACTGTTTCTGTGTGAACACAGACCTCCTGCATGATATTTCTGCCTTTGAGATTTTGTGATCAATGTGAATGTGTGTGAGGGATGGTGTAGTAACTAAACAATATTCCAAAAAGTTGCCATGAAGTCTTTTGGTTCAACAGAATAGATATTTTGTTAGAAGGATTGGAAGAGATGTTTCCAAGGTAAATTTGAACTGCTGAATCGTTCCAGCTTTTCCAGAATGTGCTCACTGTAGGCGTTTTATATGTCAGCGCTTGACAAAAGCTCCTTGGAGATTTGTCCATCTACAGTAAAAGCATCTTGTCGGAGCAAAGCCATTGAGCAGCACTGTGGAGCAATCTTTCTCTTTCTTTCCCTGCCTTTCTCTCACTCTCCCTAGATTTGCTCAGAAACAATAATGATGATCTTCAAGGAAGAGGACAAAGAGGCACAACAAGTCAAGAAGCCATCCACTTGCTAATTAGTAACCCCTTCATTTTTCTAACAAGCAGAACTAATTACAGGAGCAGCCACCAAGCTGATTTCCCACAAGGCATTGCTCCGCATGCCCACCAGGATGAAGCCAAAATTACTTCCTCTTACCTCCGCCTCTCTCCCTCCACTTCCAACAAATCAGGAGGCACATAAGGGAACAAAAACTGCTGTGTAATTTTCAACAGTTAATGCAGCCCCCAAAGCTGTGTTGGATCAAGGTACTGGGAACACATTGTCACTTCTCTCACTTCACTCTGCTGAGACTCTTAATGCAAAATAGGTGTCTAAGCTTCACAAAAGGAACTATTATCATAAGGCAACACTGTAAAAGCCAAAATGATCCAGCTGAATTACTAGGAGATCGGTCTAAACAACAGCATTCCAATAGGCAACAAATATTTTGTCTTGGTTTAGTTCTAACAAAGCTTTGAATACATACAGTTGTGATTGTGGTCTAGTATGGAGTAATCTAACTTAATGTTTAAATGTGCATCCTCCAATCACAAGTCCTGAAGGGACTGATTGTCTTCCATTTATAATTTCACACTTTTGGCCATGTCAAAAACCACGCCAAACCATGCTAAAACGAGATGAAAAATGCATCAAGTTTGGGCTACATTTAAATATCAATGGTGCAAAGCCCACATTTTTGGGGGGTTGCTGTTGCAAATTCTTCACATCCTAGTAGCTGATCTGCTGTTGCTTGGTCAGCAGCTCATTTGACACCACCTGCTGATGCTGGACTGCAACATCAGACAACCGCATCTTTGGGCAGAGGTGGGCACAGAGGTGACCACTATCTATAACTATCACTGTCAGAGACACATGGCTCAACTCAGCTGGACACACTTAGGATAGGCTTGGCTATGTGCTGATGGAGCTCTCCGAGGTCACCTTGGTGGGCTTAAGTGATGTTTGGATAAGGGTGGGGTGAAGTGGAGAATTTGCGAGATGCTGTGTTCCTCCTTCGCCGACAAACCTGATGAGTGGTAACCCTCTTGAGCTAGAATGGATGGGAGGGGAAGGGAGGCTTAAAGCACATTCATGGTCGCAAACCCAGAAGAGTTTCCAAAAAAGCTTATTAGAGACTGTCTGATTGCAATTGTGCCCATCTGAAATGGTGGAGTGAGAGAGGAGTTGGCGGGCAAACGTTGAGTTTAAACTGTGCAGGGATGCTGAGTCAGGTCAGTGAGTGGGACAGCTGCCCAGCAGTGGACCACCATGCTGGACTTTCCAAAATAGGTGTTGTTGGAGCCAGCAACTCAAGAGACTGACAGAAGGTTCAGCTGATGCAGTTTCGTGAGGCCCGCAGCATTTCTGGCCAAGAATCCCCCAAACCTGACGTTTTCACAGAGTGGTCACGTCAGCTAATTTGACCAGGGATGCTTTTCCATGATGCTTCTGCAGTTTGGTTGCATTAGCTAATTTGACCAGAGCTTTCAAAAATAGCCCTTGGTCGATTGAACTTCAGTTTCTCTCCAGAATCAATACTTCACCTTGAGTCTTCCCTTCCCCTGATGTGGACATGATGGAGTAATATATTTGTTTAAAAACTCACTCTGCGCTTGCAGGATATGTTTACCTGCATCTAA
This sequence comes from Guentherus altivela, assembly GCA_900312595.1. Taxonomy (NCBI): domain Eukaryota; kingdom Metazoa; phylum Chordata; class Actinopteri; order Ateleopodiformes; family Ateleopodidae; genus Guentherus; species Guentherus altivela. The sequence continues at coordinate 6,204 of OMOX01156799.1, read as the reverse complement.
GGGGCTGGAGCAACTAAATCAGGGAAAATGAATGTCTTGATATCTGTGACCTTGAGTCATTTAATTGGGAAAAATTCTCAAGAGGAAAATCCAAATCAGCCCATATAATATTGGAGTTTAGAGATTGTCGTTCATCAATACCAATATATTATATATACAGTATATATGAAAATTTTATCTAATATGAATTCATAATTGAGCAAATTGTATTAGCATAATGTCAAATAAAGGACAAAAAATAATATGCATTAAACGAGCTGCAATCTTGATATTGTGGATTTTCAAGCTCATATACCTAAACATGCCTAAAATATACCTAAAATATATATCGGTGACAGGCTTATATCGGTTGATATATCGGTCTATCCCTAGTATGTTGTAATTTGATTCAAATAAAATCAAAACTTTCAAACCACATACTATACCACATACTATAGTAGTCAAACCTTATTTCCACTTACACCAAAAACTTAAACCTTATGGCTACATTGGGTAGCTCAATGTTATCTGGCACACTCAGCAATTCAATCTAATGATGATCTGACCATCTGCTTGCTCCAGGCTTCGGGTGTTAAGACAACAGCGAGGACCAAACAATGGCCAAAATCAATTGAAATGGCCTCCATTGAAGACGACAGTTTAAGCTGGAGCCAAAGCTATTCAGTCCTGCCTATGCCACTTCAGAACACACACTCATTAAGCATCAAAGAGAGGGTCTGGGCCGATTCAGACTCGCTGCTCAGCATGGGGTCTATATAAGGCAGGACTTGATGACCCAACAGTTCATCTCAGCTTCCCACAGCCAGATTATTAAGACAAATTGCAGGTCTGGGCACAATCTTTGATGGAAAGTCTAGAATTGAGCTCAGAGCTCCTCATCTATTTCAGGAAATTGCCCAGTAAGGTTTCCTCTGGTTTGACTCAAGTTAGTGATGTTCCACTGCTCTGAAGAGCAGAGCTGCTGTCTATGGTGCTGAACTGAAGACAGGACTCAAGAGAGAGGAGAGAGAGGGTTCACTGAAAATGCGTATCATAACTACTCTTACATTTTCCCCCACAGACAATAGAATTCATCTCCTTTTGATTTAAAATACACATATATTATGGGCAAATTCTTACAAAGAGATATTGATTTATAATCCTGTTCTGTGTTCAGCATACATTTCAGATTACAGGATAGATTTATGTCATACCTATATCCCATCTTTTTTACATTTTTTTTTCTCAATTTTTCTTTACATATTACATTCTGGACAATTTTCCACAATACACACAGCGCGTTGTAAAGAGAGTGGGATGCTAAATTTCTAAGCATTTTAGGGTCAGTCAAACTACACTGATGCTTGTTTTCAACATTGATCAGGGTATATTAGGCATCACCCTGATCTCAAACCTTCCATGGAAATGACCGGATAAGCTCCTGCTGCATTTGTACCAAGGGCCCTATTGGGTATCTCTGTTTCATGCCGCAAACAACAGGACAGCTTCAATGGGTCCATTTTGCAAGAACAATGGACTCAATTTTCCTCATTTGTGGTCAAAAGGTCTGCATTTGTGTTTTTGACAACAATTCATAGTCAAACTATGTGACATGATGACATCAGAGGCCAATAACATTGTCACAATACAGGAATATACTGATACGAGTGGAAAAAGATACCGAATAGTACAATAAGCGATTGAGTGCCGCACAGAAACAACAGCGACCAGTGCTTGTGATGCAAATGAGGACAGAGCTTCCGCAATTCTCATTCAATGCAATTAAATTGAATTTAGAAAAAAGAGCTCAACCACTGGCGGATAGTGGGAACACAGAGGGGTGTGCAGAGTAACTGCAGCTGATGCAGGAGTGATAGCAGAAGGAAGGGGCTGTTTGGGGCGGCAGCATCTCAGGTAGTCAGAGCGCTTGTCTGGTAGTATGAAGATCCCTGGTTCAATCCCTGGCTCCTCCTTGTATTATGTCAAAGTGTCCTTGAGCAAGTCACTGAACCCCTAACTGCTCCTGCACAATGGCTGCCCACTGCTCCTAAGTAATTGGGATGGGTCGAAATGCAGGGGACAATTTCCCCTTGGGGATCAATAAAAGTTCCAGTTATTTCCAATCCAGTTATGGCTCTGAGCATCAACATGTCCTACTTTGATAAGAATCTGTGGAGTGTGTTTGAATCCGACTTGAGCCTTTCTGTGTGGAGTTTGCACGTTTTCCAAGTTTTCATGTGGGTATCCTCTGGGTGTTCCAGATTCCCCCACACCATGAAAGACATGCATAGTAGGTTAATACTCCTACCATTGCCCTTGACCAAGGCACTGGCCTTAGATCTGGAGTTGGTTCCCAGGCATCGTACTATGGCTGCCCACTGCTCCTGGGTAGTTAGGATGGGTCAAATGCAGAGGACACATTTCAATGTAACAATGATCAATAAAAGTGTGTGTGTAACTTAAGTGATTGGCCTCTTCATTCCAGGCATCCTTTTATCTTGACTGCCTGGCCTAACAGCCTTACAACAAGGTAAAAACTCCAAAATAAGAAACAAATTACTGCCTCCCCACCTCCTTCCTCCTCCTCCTTGAGCAAGGAGCCACAGCTGGAATAGATGGTAATTCTTGGACTCCTCATCACCGGAGTGAGATCAGTGTCTAGCTTTCTATTTTTAAGGCGCTATTGGATTCTGGCTCTGGTGTTTCTGGCACGAGCCCATGTAGCATGAAGAATTTGATTCTGTTGAGTGTGAGTCTGTCTGGGTGTGTAAGAGCATGTAAAAAGCAGTTTGCATTCACCAATTATCCTCACATAACAGAGAAAGGCTCTTAAGGAGCAAATGGTCATCAACCACTTCAGCACATGACATCATCCGCATTTCCCATCACCTTTAGACTCATCTGTACTTGGCTTCACAAACGGATGAGATACGTCAGTATTCGCTGACCAGGCTTTCTAGAAAATGAATCCCCCATCCCCCTGATCACCACCATATACGGTATAGATACACACATCATCAGTATACAGCACATAAACCTCACAACAGCATCAACTGCTTCTCCTGTTTCTTTCTTCAGCTCAAACCAAGGTCACTCCAACTACAACTACTTTTCTTGCAAAGGACACAGCCATGAATTCTCTACCTCTCTATTGACGTACACTACATCTAAACACAAGGCCACATGCTGCACATATATTCCTTCAGTAATTCTCAAGAACTCAACCTTGCTATGCATTAAGGGCCCAAAGATTATACACATGGCCATTAATTTGAAAAGTGGTCATTTGGCAGGCTACTGGTGTAAACGCGACTTTTTGAAGCACACACCCCATATCACATGCAAGCTTAAAACAAGCTCTGAGGCTTATATAATTACTCGCCACACATTAGGGTGAGATCTGCTTTTATGAGGCAAAATTCCCACAAACAGCTAAAGAACCACTCTGAAATAGAAGTGAACATTTGCGTGACAACAGCCATAATGGAACAAAAGTCCTTGAATAGCCCACACATGACTAAGATAACCCATTCACATCAAGGTGTTTCAGTGCAGAATGGGATAATTTCCAAGGAAGGAGTTCACTTGGATTACTCTGAATTGATCTGAAAATGAGCAAACAATGAACACATTACATGGGCTTTAAGTGTAAAACGGGGGATACAGCGTTGACTCAGGCTATCTATGGGGACGTAACATAAACAGCCTGCTGCCTACACGGTGTCCTCTTTGTAACTGATCTTTGAAACATCCTGGTGGAGGATCTTGCTACTGTGATGCTATTTATAGCTTCGTAATACATCAGAGATTGCACCTTCCATCTCTGTGGAACTAGCATCTGCTTCGGTACACATCAGCTAATCCACCGCTGAAGACAACATATGGAGGCCACAGTAGGTGCATAAACCTGCTAAGCCCCCAATTTAGCAGCTAGATCAATTCTGACAAGTATATAAGACAGACACACCCTTTTCCGTCCACTTGCTTGTATGTCTCCCGGATACAGAATGTGCTGATAAACAAGTATAATAATCTAATTCAGGTATATTAACCCCTGTACAAACAGGACCCGGTTATGTTACACCATGATTTTCACCATTCATCTACTTAAGTTTAAGTTACACATTATTGATCCCTGTGAGGAAATTGTCCTCTGCAGTTGATCCACCAAACTACTTAGGAGCAGTGGATAGCCACAGTGCAGCGCCCGGGGACCAACTCCAGTTCTATAGCCAGTGGTCCTTGGTCAAGGGCAATGGTAGGAGTATTAGCCTAACATACACGTTTTTTGGTGTGGAGAGAACCAGAGGAAACCAACGTGAACACGGGGAGAACATGAAAACTCCATACAGAAAGGCCCCAGTCAGCCTGTCAGGTTTTAAACACAGGACCTTCTTGCTGTCAGGCAATAGTGCTAACCCCTGAGCCACCGTGCCACTCATTACCTTAATGATACTTATTGCCTCCAATTAATTGTATATTTGCAACATCATTCGGAGCAGTGAAAGTCATATATTTACCCTGGATCTGAATGATTTTGTACCTTTTTATTTGCAGCATTGCGATTTCTCTACATGGTATTTGAATACTGTTTCAAAAATTAAAAAGCATATATACAGTTCTGTCCAAGATTATTGGCACCCTTGTGTTTTATGCAGATAGTGTACAATATCTCCAGAAATAATAGGGCAGTCAAAAACAACTTTTAGTCTTCACATTTTTCTAGCACATGGTCAAACAATAAGATTTTTTTTAAAAATTTAAAAGCTTTGCAATTGTGTTTTTGGGGGGGTGGCGTTTAGCTATTGGATTCTATCACTCCTCAATTATAATTTATAATAAATATAAAATTATATAAATTATAATATCACAGGTGAGTTGATACATTGCTAATGAGAAATGTATTTCCTTCAACATAACTGACCTATAATCAAGGCCTTGGCATTATTGCTTGATCATGTGCTGTTGTAAATCAAACAGATGGACATGTGAACACCAAAAAGTTAAATTTCCAATTATTTCAGAAGATTGTATGTTATCAGCATAAAATGAAGGGCACTTATTATCCTGGCTGGAACTGCAGTTTTTAGGTTTTTTTTAATGAAAAAAAATATTTCCATCTAATACTGTGGATTTTCTATCATTTTTGTGGTTTCAAAAAATTCTAATCCATGTAATTTGACCCTGACTTTCATCTGGTAATGATGTGGGCTTTTGATCCATGACGATACAGCCTATGGTGGACCTGTAAGATACAAATGAATAATCAAAATCCTGCCTGATGCCAAGGAGTCAAACTTAATGTTATTCAAAGGCTCAACCCTCTGGCTTGGACTAAACGATTATTTTGAAATCAGTAACCTTAACAAATTGTGGTACCTTTTGATGTCTTCAGGCTCTAATAAGCAATGAGTTCATCTGTCTCTATGGAAACCTGCTGCGTCTTTTATAAAACCACTTGAAGCAAAGTTCTGCTAATCTAATCTGATAGCTGAGAAGGGATTTAATAAAATAACAATAATAATAATCACCGAGTCTTTATTGATCCTCGTGTGGAAAAGGTCCTCTGCATTTGACCCATCATAATTACTTAGGAGCAGTGGGCTGCCACATTGTGGTGCCCGGAGAGCAGTAAGGAGTACAGTGTCTTGCTAAAGGACATTTCGACGTGATACCAGGAGGACCCAGGGATCGATCTTCCTACCGCTAGATGACCGCTCTAACCGCCTGACCTACTGCCACCATGATAATTGTAGTGCAATGAAAGATTTTATGTACACTTGGACTTTTTCATGTTTTATAGTGCAATAACAAAAATTCTAATGCAATTATTTAGATGTACAAAAAGTAATGTATTACATCAAAGTGATCTGAAATTTGTAAAAATGTATGTCAAGAGATAGATTGGGTGGCACGGTGGCGCAGTGGTTAGCGCTGTTGCCTCACAGGGAGAAGGTCCTGGGTTCAAACCCCGAATGGGGCCTTTCTGTGCGGAGTTTGCATGTTCTCCCCGTGTTCACGTGGGTTTCCTCCGGGTGCTCCGGTTTCCTCCCACATCAAAAGACATGCATGTTAGGTTAATACTCCTGTCACTGCCCATGACCAAGGCACTGGCTTCAGAACTGGAGTTGGTCCCCGGGCGCCGCTCGGTGGCTGCCCACTGCTCCTAAGTAGTTAGGATGGGTCAAATGCAGAGGAATAATTTCCCCAAGGGGATTAATAAAG
>OMOX01156710.1:0-11304 GCA_900312595.1 Guentherus altivela | reverse complement strand
CGGCTCCCGTCGAGGCGCAGCCGGAAGAGTCAACATTGTGCCCCCCCCCCGTAGGCCCACCACCTGCCAGGGGAGGAATAGAGGATGGGTGCGATACCACTCGGGTGGCAGGCAAAGGCAGAAGCCTGGGCGGACTGGACCTCAATAAAACATGATTTGAATTATTCTTGTATTTTGTCTTGTTTTGGGTTAAATATTGTTCAGAAGCTTTTAGAAAATAGAATGTTTTTCAAGATTGCACTTTTAGGTTGTTATTGTTATTATTATTATTATTATTATCATCATTATCATAATCATCATGATCATTATTATTATTATCATTATGGGAGCCTCCATGAACCCTAATAGACTCATAAGTTCCTCAAAGAACCAGCATGTTTGGAACGGTTCTTTGAGGCACTTAAAAGGGGTCCCTGACATGCTGGACCAAAGGATTCTTCCAAGAACTCTTTCAACCCCCTGAAGTTCCTTGAGGAACTGATCCCTCCCAAAGGGTTCGTGGAGGCTACCTAAAGTGTTCTGCCAGTGTTGCATTTTGAGGAACCCCTAAATGAGACTCCAGGAACCTTTCATTTTTAGTGTACCCTCAATTCCCCTCGTCCACCACACTGTGCATAACAACTTTAGAGACTTTTGTGCCTGTGTGGTTGGCTCTACTACCCCATGCTGTCTCCAAATGTCTTAAATATAGACTCCCAGATGAGTGTCTCAGCTATAAAGACAGTAAGAGGCAACAGCGCCTAAGATGGGTTTTAAAAACTATTTTTATTTTTAATGACTATAAAACTATACCTAGTTTTGGGCAACTGTCTGGATGGTATTGTTAAAAAAAATGCAGATGGGGCGCCTCTTCGCTGCACTAGTGACTCGCTCTAGTTGGTCGGGGCACCTGCAGAGGAAGATGAACCGGAGGAGGGTAGCGTGAGCCTCCACATGCAGTACGCCTCCTCTGTGAAGTCCAACAATGTACATGGAAAGTAACAGTCTAGAGGCACATGTGTCTCGGAGGAAGTACATGATATCGGCTCTCCCCAAGCCACGGTAGGAGTTAGCAGCAACAGGGGTTGCTATAGGCAGAAACGGAAATTAGGTAGGAAATTGGCAACAACAAAAAAAAGGAAAAAAATGCAAATGTTACATAGATTATTGGAATTATAGCGCATCAAATTACTGTAGCTCAATCATCTCAAAACAAATTATTTTTGCTGAATTATAATTGCTGTTCTAGAAGGCCTTAAAGATTATATATACTTATGACCTTTGGTCTTAACATTAGTTCATTTCAGGGGGTCTTTTAAAGACCCCAGGAAAAAACTGACCATAAAATATATTCACTTCTAATAACATACAAGTAATGATAGATCAAAAAACATATTTTTGAACTAAATGAAAAGTACCATTCAAAAAATGACAATGAAAACATGTACTGTAATTACATCACAATAAAAAGTACAATAACACAAAACGCCAAGCCACATATTTGTGTTATGATTGTGCTCAGATAATTTACATTTTCTCTGTTTTTCTGCTATCACTTTACCTGTGTGTCTATGCATTGACCCAATTCATTGAACATAGCCTTGATTAGTTAGTTAAATTAGTTTTGGTTCTAAAGTCGCTTTTCTGAGTGCTTTCAGTAACAGGCCTCTGCTCCTGTGTATTTATTATCAGTGCCACTGGCAGTCAATAAGATGATAACTATGTTACTTAAACTCAGGAAAATATTCCACTACTCTGTCAGTCTTCTTAAGATGGGGTCATAATCAGAAATACATTTACATTTAATCTTAGTTAGAATCAGTGTAAGAGTTCAAACTGTCCAACTAACTGGTGTACCCACAAAAAAAATATGTAAATACCCTGCTGTAAAGCTAAAAGTGTTTTAATTTAGTGAATTTTAATGTTAGAAGTACTTTAACGGGTAGTTTGTATTGAAATTATGCTGTAAATGTAGGTCTAGCATCCAAATCAGTTCAATTAGATATTGCTTTATCTCCTCTGTCAGTTACTCACTTTGTACCTCAACTTAATGCAACTCACTAGGATTTAGGCTATCAATGGAAAACATTAGCACGTTCTCCTGGCAAAATGTACAAGACCATATACAGCACCTTCAGAAAGTATTCAACCCCTTTGACCTTTATTCACATTTGTGGATGGAATAAGTTGGGATTTTATTTGTCACTGGTCCACACAATACCTCAAAATGACACAGTCAAAATGTGTGTTGTTTTTTTTTTGCAAAGTTTGAAAAGGAAATTGGTGTTTTGTTGTTGGTTTTTTTGACAATTTCTTTAAAAATAAAAATCTTAAAATGTGAGCCAATACCTTTTCAGTGACACAAATTCCTTGGAATTGTTTCTTGAGATATCTCTACAACTTGGTTGGAGTCCACATTTGGGCCATGTGATTCATGTGATTGTACAGGATTTAGAGAGAAAGACACCTGTCTATATAAGGTTATATATTTGACAATACATGTCACAACAGAAACCCTACTTTCAGGTTTTTTGGGGGTGTCAGTAGCTCAGGAGGTTAGAGCGCTTGTCTGGCAGTCTGAAGATCACTGGTTCAGGTACCGGCTCCTCCTGGTATCACGTAAAGTGTCCTTGAGCAAGACACTGAACCCCTAACTGCTCCCTGAGCATTGCACTGTGGCTGCCCACTGCTCCTAAGTAATTAGGAAGGGTCAAATGCAGAGGACTAATTTCCCCACGAGGATCAATAAAGCCTAACTTAAACTTAACTTAAACTATAAGTGCAGCACTTCACCAACCGGGGCTTTATGGCAAGGTGGCCAGACAGGCTACTGCTGAAAAATATGGCACATGACAGCCAGGAGTTCGCAAAAAGGCACATCAAAGACTCTGGAAGCATGAGGCAGAAGATACTGTAATCTGATGAGATGGAAATTGAACTCTTGATCCGTAATCCAAAGCACTACATGGTGGCAAATGAGCACATCGCTCATCTTTCACAATCCCTTCTGTGAAAACATGGTGGTGGTAGAAACATGCTGTGGGGATGCTTTTCAGTGGCAGGGGCTTGGAGACTTGAAAGGATAAGGGAAACAATGAATGGAGCCAACTACAGGCAAATTCTTATGATGAACTTGTTTCAGAGTGCAAAAGACAAAAGATTAAGGCTGAGGTTTACAGTCCAAGAGAACTGACAACATACAGGAAAACCAACATTGGAATGATTTCATTGAAAATCTTTGTAATGATTTAAGAACTGCTGTTTACCCACATGCCCCATCTAACTTGATGGAACTTGAGGAAATCTGCAAGGAGGAATGTGAGAAAATCCCTGAATCCAGATGTCCTTGAAGCTAGCTCCCAGAGGTGTTTCAACAAAGTCTGACTCAGGGGGTCCATTACTTGTGTAAAGGAGACAACTCTGCATTTCATTTTCAAATAGCTTGCACACATTTCTAAAACTGTGTTTTTATTCATTGAAATTAATGGTCTTAGATGTTATTACATGTAGATTGGTGATATCCCAATTTAATCAATTTTGATTTTAGGCAAATAACACACTAAAAATTAAAACTAAAATTTGTAAAGGAGGTTTAATACTTTCTGAAGGTGGTACTATATATGGCAGCCTCCCATTACATGCAAACCCTTTACCATCAAGAAATGGGTGGTATAAAAGTAAGACCAGACAGTGACTGTAGACTGCAGTATCATTTTAAATTGAAATATACAATGGAGGGAATATGGATTGTGAAAGTGGTCCAGTTTTGCACAAACATTTTGCCAAGTAATGTCATGCAATGGGGTGAAGGTTTAGTAAAGGTAAATGAAATCAGTCCAGATGTGCTGCCATGGCAACCCCCTACCGTGGAACGTGAACATCATGATTATAACAAAACCCAGCATGTGTCAACCATCCGTCAATATTTTTTTAGATTTCAAATCATTCGTATTTTTGAGGTGAAAATTTTCCCAAAAATCTTTTGCTGGCGATAAATTACCTTGATAAAAGAAATTGCGCTCTCCAGACCAATGAAAATCTGTATTAGATGGCTGGAGGGTTCCAAGCATGTTGTTTGGCTACTGTGTCGGCCAGTGCTGCTGTGGAGTTCTGCGGCCCTATGGACTGCACTAGCATTACCGACAGATGCCAAAACTGGCACTCGTTTGAAAAAGAAAACACTTCACAACTGCATTCAGGATGAACTGAAAGGACTCTATGTTAGTGATGAATCAGATAAGCCTCGCAAACACATCGTCAGCATTTTTAATAATGTACATATTTTTCTACTGACTCCTGCTGCTGTTTTCAGATGAACTATAGTAAGGAGAGGATTTGGCCTTGAGGAAAGCCTGCATAAGACAACACTTTTTCCACCACAACTTCAGTCTCACTCTCTATACGACTAGGTGGTTAAAATGTCCAGAGTTTAAATAAAATTTCACTCGCACATATAATCTAGTCTAGAGCAATGGTCAAACCCAGGGTCGGATAGAGACAGTTAGTTCTCTCTTGCCTTTAATGCCCAGGCAGGACACAGACCACCAAGGCTGGAGGAGAAGAGGAGCAAGTCAGGGGTAAAGACCGTCAGGACAGGAAACAACAGTCTTCCATCATCCAGCTCCAGGGTGGACATAGAAACCACCAGCTCCACTTGAAATTTACTCCCAGTTAGACTGCAGCTCGACCCAGCTTCTAAAAGTCATGGATAGTAAAATCTAGTATGGTCATGAACTGAAATAGTCCAACTCAATTATTATTTCCAATGTTGCACTTTTGTAAGCTAATGAAATGATAGCTAATGTAAAATAAATAAATAAATAAAGTCATATGCTAGAAATCTTTTTCTTGAGTGACTGACATTTTTCTCAAAGGTTGGATATTTTGTTTCGAAAGAAACCTTTGCAATTTTTCCCAAATATCATAATGTATTGTAATGTTATGTAACAAGGGAGGAATTATAATTGTTTTAACATAGCCTTAACACAAGCTAGCATATACAGTAGGCCTTTAATCCTGAGCAAATGCTATAAGAAATTGATTAACGTATAGAAATAATAGGTCGAATCTTTGCTGCAATTGACAATAAACAACCTTCCTTGAAGGTCTGACTTGTAAGGGACCACACAATGTCTAGGTTCATGATCCACCATTTATGCTTTTCTTCAAATATTTGATTATATGATTGGTCCTATTTTGATTTTTACTTTACAGTAATCTTTTTATAACCACATCTTTTTATAGAGCGCCTTTAACCTATTAACCAATGCTGGTGTCTGTCTGAATAAATGATCCATTAACATCAGTTAATTTACTTTCTGACAAAATAGTGATCTCTTTTAAGTCTCTTTGAAGTCAATGTTTAAATGCGAGATTCTGAAGTTTCAACAAAAGTATTTATACCAACTAAATAAACAATAAATGGCCATTTTTAACCTGTTCACCAATCCAGTTTTATTATAAAGCTTAACCAAATGAGAGTTTGCATTCAAGAAAAATCCACCAAGACATTACCGCTCAGCAAAATTATACCGTAACACAGTGATCTTCTGGATGTTTTTTTTTTTATGAGTTGAATATATTGCGCCTAATATTTTAAAACTATTGTCCAACTATTGTCTATTGTCCATTTAGAAAGAAGGTGATTTGATGTGATTCATAAAGTTACTAGAATGTGCATACCATAAGGGATTTAGTTATACCTGCATGGAAGTGTTCTTGCCAAAACATCAAATGTAAAAACTTTATTTTGCTACTTGACATACTGTTTAGGTGCTCATGCCTGAACCCATTCTAGTGGGATTCTGGGCCCCTTGTGGACCTGAAATATATATGGTATGTGATATCATTGGAAAGATAAACTGCTTTATTTGTCATTTCTACTTATTCATATCTCTCAGATAAAACAGATCACTGAAGCTTTTAGAGCTAACCTACGCTGTGCCTGTTTGTAGCTAATTCAAATGTAATTTATGTTTTAACTGTGCCCTTTAGGGAAGACACAGACAATGATTTAAACTCTGAAGTACTTTAAAGGTACTTTCATCAAATTTCGAGGAATTTCTTTGGGGCAAGATATTCATATCTTCACAATTTCCAAGCCATGTCTCAAATCCTTAGCAATAATCATGATTATCAAAATATATTTCAATTCTTTTTACTCTTTTTGCCTATATTCAATGTATAACTACAGTGCTTCACTCATCTAGAATTTTGCAATGCAGCAAGTTCTCTTGAGGCCTTATTGCAGTTAACAAATATTTTGGCACCAAACTGATGAATTCTCAGTATTATAGTATGATAATATTCTGCAGTCATACAGTCATAATAATATATACTCGAAAGCTTTACCTGGATTCAGAGGGTTGTGTGCACTCACCCCAAACACCTTCTGACACCCTCATTGTGAATACTGTATCGTTTTAAAATATTTGTTATAATCTTGTCAACAAACCATTACAGTTGTCTGATGTAGGCTCTCATAGTATAGTTTCCTGCTGATTAATTTCATGATTATTGATTGTTTGCTCAAATAAATGGAAAATGGTTCCATTTAATTAAAGTACTTGCCCTCCTCTAAAAGGAGTTAACATTGTTGTTGTTTTCGTGTCATGGTCCATTTAATAATACCAATGTTTATTCTGTAACATGACAACGATATAATACATTATTTACAATTATATTATGTATAATGTTTTGTACATATATATCACGGAGGTTATATAATAAATGCTAAACATTCGTTGTGTTCCATATATTGTTTTGCTCTTGCCCATATGTTTGATAACACATAATAATGCTGTATATAGTGTACTGTATAATACTACAGTGTTACTAATACAGTATTTTAAACATGAAGGGAATCTTTGAGTAACCTAATATCAACCTCTGAGAACACATCTTTTTGGTGTTTTCCTTTAGATATTTAGACCAATTTAGCCCAGAGGTTAACATCTAATTCGATTGACAAACTGGACTGTGGGCATTCATTTGACAATAGCTTAGATTTGTGCTTAAATCATTCTCGTCTGACCACAAGTAAACCCCTCCATGCATTTAATATCTCACTGATGCAAGTTAGTGAACAACCGCTTCACTCGTTCATTTGAGAAATCAACAGAAGATTAATCAAAGATCTAAAGCTGTGATGCGTTTGTTCAAAGCAATACAGTTGAATTTCAGTGTGAACAGCCTTTTTGGCCCCTCCATAAAATCCCACTCAGGATGAAATGTGAGAATGTGGTTCGCCATCGCTCTATTACTCCTTGGAATATGTTAATAAAACAGCTGCCATCTCAAATTGCGTTTGGGTTGTATTTGCGTGGCTTTCATGCAACAATTCAATGAGAAAAACAACTTTTATGTTAGCATGCATAGGTCTTTAAACACACCAATTAAATCTATAAAATGCATTGGAGGACTTGGGGCTTGCATACAAAGTTTCAAAGTTGAATTTGGATTCTTTTACGTTATCATGTAATTGCAAATACTCTGGGCTGAATTGTAAAGATAGTAAGATTTTATTTCAACATCTTTCAAGACTGAATTTCAGAGGTTATTCAGTGATTATTAAGACCATAGTTGAAATTCTTAAATATCACTATTAAGGAAAGGAATTGTTCTTTGTAGATTCTTTGTTGTTTATCAAGATGGGTAATGGTAGGTTATTATTACTACTACTATTTATTTTTTGTATTATTTATACAATTGTGCAAGGAAAGCCAATATTAAATGAAAGCAAGTTATTAGTTCAATTGCCCTGACGACACAGCAAGTTTGAAACAAAGTCAAATTTGACAACACAGGTTGGATGCAGTTAGATGCGGAGAGGAGGGTGGATTTAATTTCAGACTGACCTCATGGGATCCATTTAAACAGAACTGAACAAATAGTTATAGCACACGTGTACATGTAACGAGAGAGAAGGAGAGAGAATCTTCCAGACTGCTTAAAGAAGGCATGAGGGCTACCACCTCGGATGCAGTGGTCTGATGATTGACTCCCAAATGATTCGATGGTACCCAAACAGATCTAACCTCAAGTTATAACCCACTTGCTATTCCGTACTAGTGTAGCAGGCAATTACTGACAGCCCAAACGGTGCATTTGACCATTTCTCTGGCCTGGTTCTGGTGGTCATCTACAGCAAATGATGCCGCACTCGACAAGATGATAAGGTTGTTGGTATGTGTAAGTAAGTGTGTGGCTCTGAGGCTGAATGTCTCTTCACTATTTTTTCCACTCGCTATAGAGTGGGATTCTGGACTTCTGTCATGCGAACTACTGTTTGGTTTACGAGGTGGGGTGAGAAAGGTGAGGGGTGTCTTCCTATAGCTCACCATGCTGTCTGAAGAGAATGGCTTTGAACTTGAACTTTTACTAAGATTCGTGTCCAGATCGTCATAATATTTTAATCCATCTGCTGGGCTTAAGCGTATGTGAATGTTGACTATAGTTCAACACCCTTTTGTCAGCCATCAAACACCTTCTATATTAGGATTCACACCAATTATCAAACACCAGGATAACCCATCACTCACTGGTCACATAGTCGTCTTATCAGGATGGCCAGAGTCGACTTATGTTAGCTCCATAGGTTTACAGCAATTTAAACTTTATATTGTCACTTTTAACTTCAGTTTAGTAGCTCAGCTCATTAATATTTTTCTTTCCTGGCCCTTTTGTTTTAAGTAGCATACAGACTTGTTGACATTAGTGTAGGTTTACAGGAGAGTTAAGATAGACATTCAGGGCAAAAACTTGGACGAAATTGGTCGATTCCAAATCAAATCGTAAAGGCCTTAGGTCTGAAGCTGTATGGGCTATAAGGCAGCTAAAATGGCAAACGACCCTTTCCCCACGGAGGTATAGTGTGGCTCTATGATATGATCTTTGAACAGCTATTCATCTTCCATCAAAGCTTTATTGTCGGTAGCGTTATGCTATTTATCATAAAATATATGCTATCTTATTTTTTACAGAATAATTCTACAAAATAATATTTGTCTTACTGTTAAGTACACTCATATATTTCACACTCTGAGAAAATAAGTCCATTGCGATATGAATGATAGGAATAATAATATCATTCTATTCTATTCTATAATACATATTATCAATGAATGATAATATCTGCCCCTTTTTATAGTTTACGTTGTGATTGTTTGTAGCCCATGTGTAGGAAGTGAGAAACAGCTTCTTAGCCTTCGAAAAAGTAAATTCGCACGGATTTGAATTTACTTTTAGGCAGAATTGAATGACCTTAAATGTGACAAGAGCCTTAAAAGAGCATGTGCGTTCTGCAGAATTTTTTTTTTGTTTCAATGAAAGCCCAAAAAGGCACCATATTTCCATATTAGAATCAGTCTGACCTAATGAAGTTTGAGAAGTCATAGTAATAAACAACAGAAAGAATGTCATAAATATAATACATCGTTCTGGAACGGATAATGGCAATAATTAAGACCTTTTCAGTTACTCTTTCCTGTGGATTCCAGTCCAAGCTTCGTTTCTGCACAATGGAGAAAAGAGGACACGAGGTACTCTAACCTACACCAATCACCTTGACCTTGAATGAAGTACAATTGAAACTGACTGAGAATAGACTTGCTTGTCTTGATTGTATCTCTTCTCAAATATAAAACAAAATGCCATGTAACCACTGTTCTATAACCTAAATGTCCCTTCAAAATTTTTTTTATTATTACGCTCTCTGGAAAAGGTCCTTGCCGCACTATAGCCTTTGTAATTATTTTAAGATGGTTCACTTAGTATCTCTTAGTCACTTATTATATGCCGTAACTCAAAAAATGTATATCAAATTGATAATCGCACATGATTAGTTATCATGTGGCAGTTAAGCTTGGGAATGAACGCGAAATGGAAATGGTACTTTGGACGCGGCCGTAAGGCTCTTAGCCATACTGCTGTAGAGTCGTGGCCTAGAAAAGCTATTCAAACAACTGAAATTGGCCCCAGGTATTGGAATCAATCCAAAATGACACCTATATATACATATATATATATATATATTTCAAGAATATATAAGTGATTAGGCTATGTCAGCTAAAACATTGATATTTTGTAACAAACGATTCGGTACTAATGTCTATAATCATTTACGGTAAGTTTTACAATAATTCCAGCAGCCATTTTGAAAGAGTAGGCCTAGGCCCGTTATTCCGTTTTTCTTCAGGTGTTTAGCCTAGGCCTACCTTATTTTGTAATTAAATTATTCACTTGTGCCGAATCGCTTGGGTTACAGGGAACGATATGGCAATGGAACTTTGGCTATGCCTGTAGGCTCATAAGAATGCAGCGTATTTAACACAAGTTCATAAAATCTTCGACACCATCTGATTTTCAACAGCGAGCAGATCATTTTACAGAATACATAAGCGTTCCAGTCTTTTCCCTAACGAACAACCTCAAGAGAAGGTTATTTTGACAAATCTATAGGCTTATATGGAGCCCATTCTTCATGCGCAATTTAAGAGGGAGTGTTGTCCTTAAATTTACTATGTTTTAATGTAAGTTATAATCAGTATTCTAATGTGTGTAGAGAGGGATTAAGTGTATGGTGGGCAAGAAAATGCGCCAATGTTGAATGTTGTGCGATAATTTCATAAACATTGCAGATTTGAAATTGCATTTGAATATTGGCTGCCCTTGTCACCGATTTTTGAAAGTGAAGTAGACCACTCGGTTCACAGACCAATACATCATCGACAAAACAATCCCTAATGTCCCTAATGCCCCAATTAAATGTCTGAGTATGATTATAAGAAAAAAGCCCAAGTGTATTTTTGCCACAAGAAATAGCATTTTTAGCATTCTTTCATTTTCAAATCAAGAAATGGAAATGAAAGGCGCTACAGTTTGAATCTGAAGTGTGGCCTGTGCGATATGTTATGCTAATAGTCGAACGTTCTATATTAATACAGTGCGTTTCACCAGTCGTTAAATGATTGCCATAGGTCTACTTGGGCAGGGTGACCAGACATCCCGTTTTCCCCGGGACAGTCCCGTATTAAAGACCATTTGGAGGTGTCCCGCATTATTCTGAAAATACCATGATGTGTCCTGTATTTTGGTCACGCTGATTTTCCAAGGGGTTTTCTGATAGTGATTGACGTACTAACAGTGCTAATACAAGTCTTGTCAGTTGGTCAGAGAAAAAATGTGCAAGCAGCACTTTCCACTGTAGTGTGTGTGTGTGTGTGTGTGTGTGTGTGTGTGTGTGTGTGTGTGTGTGTGTGTGTGTGTGTGGCGCGCCTCCCGCCCCACCCCCCCCCCCCCCCCCCCCCCCCCCGCGGCGGCTCGCTT
>OMOX01156653.1:0-10570 GCA_900312595.1 Guentherus altivela | reverse complement strand
AGGGCTCCAGTTTGATCCCTGGCTGGTCCTGGTTACTCATCGAAGTGTCCTTGAGCAAGATACTGATCCCCTAACTGCTCCCCGGGTACCGCTCAGTGGCTGCCCTCTTTTCCTAGGTAATTAGGATGGGTCAAATGCAGAGGACAATTTCCCCTCGGGAATTAATAAAGTCCCAATTATTATTATTATTATTATTATTGAATATCATAGCAACACATAGAAAGGGGAGGAGAGAAGACAAAAGGCAATAAAAACATTAAAAATAAAGTGGAACAAAGAAAACCAAGATAGAAAATGAAATGGTGAGATAAGCAACAGAAGGTGTGGATAATACCAATAAATATATTTTTATAATATAATCTGAAATGCTGCTATTTGTTAGAACTACCTTTTAAAATCACTGTTCAGGATTGCCTTTGAAAAGCACCCTAGTATTGGTTATCTATTTACTTATTACTTCATTCTTTATTTTTCATGCAAGTGTCCACCTGAAGTGATTTAAATGATAGAGCAGATTTAGAACTGCAGACTTAACATACCCAATTTCCTCACGGTGATGAATAAAGTTTCTTCTCAAGTACATCATTCCAAAGTTAAGGGGCTCTAATTGCGAATGCATAGTCATTGTCTTGAGTCTGGAATTTGGAACAGAAAAAGGCCCTTATCGGAGGTTGTGCTCTGGCTCATAGGAGATTAAAAGTTCAACAATGTAACTAGGGGCTTGGACATTGGCAAGCTTTAAATATAACTACTAAAATCATGAAAGTGACTCTGAATCTCTTGGCAGCCAGTGTAAGTGATGCCAAGATGGGAGTAATTGTTTGGTGCAGGCATCTTCCACCTTTTCTGTTCTCCATAGGTAGCCGTTTCACCAGTAGATGTCACTAGTAAAGTGTTTTGGCATTGGAGAAGGCGCTAGCATGTACAGAATATGTGAAATGTCGCCACAGACACCTACACCCTTTGTGTCAGAAAGTTGCGCCTTGTTGCATAGCAAGGGACACGCACTTCTCTTCCTACTTGCATTTTTCACACATCATTTCACAATGTTAGCACTCACCTTTTCTGTTTTTTTCTCAGACACATTTTGTTTCAAAGGAGTCGTTTATAAGAAAGTAACTGATTTTAATGTACTTCCCTTGGGGAGTTAGCATCCTCTATTTTTGCAATTGTGTACAAACTTCTGCACTTTGATCAGATGCCCCCTTTACACCTAACATGCATCTTGTATTCAGTTTGTGTCGAGAGATGATTGGCTGGATGACATTTACACCTTCGCATTAAAACACATGTCTGGTTTCCGCGTTGAAATCTGATTTCTATTTTCCTCTAAGAATGACGCCACTTTCATAATATTTGCATCCTTAGAAAAATAGCACATACTTAGGAAACTGTTGTTCTATGGCACTTTTTCTATTTCAGTGCTGTTACTAACCAAGCTGCGTGATTGCTGCGTGTGGACTACCCAGCCAAATCCACACACAACCTTTCATTTTTCCATACACAGTGTTTGTATGCTGATTGGAAACACAATTGCATTCGCACTTACTCAATATGCCCAAATATGTCACTCACAATCTCCAGAGGTGGTTCAGGCGTTCACATTCTCAATGCATCCTGGTGCATCTACACCTGTATATTTCTCTGGTTTAGCCCTATCTGCATACAATTGGAACGCCCAGGGCACATGTTAATGCTATTGTGGGGGGTGGGGGCAAAATTTTGAATTCTGCATGGATGTAAGGCTTCTTTCAATATACATTGAGATGTCATTACAGTGATTTGATGTCTCCTCCGCTCATTTACCCCAGAGCAAAACTGGGCTACGGTCTGTGGTCAGGAGAGTATTCCAAACCAGCCCTGGACCCTGGAGATGAAGCCTGTACATCTTCTGAACCCAGAGTAAGAAGGAACAATAACTTGCAATGTTCAGTCAAGAGAGTTGACAGATGTTTCTGAAGCTGTCATTATACTCTTTAATATTAATTGGGTGATGTTCTTAATCAAAGTAATTGTTGATGTATGCCAATCACTCTTCTTTTTCAGGGAGATCAAGTCGGCATTGCACCGCGCATGTTCAAAGCACTTGTTGGGCGGGGCCACCCGGAGTTCTCCACCAATCGACAACAGGATGCTCAGGAGTTTTTATTGCACTTCATTAACATGGTGGAGGTAAAATTGTGCTCACGATAACCACAGTACTGCCAAGCATTGGTAATGAAGGCTGACCAGGGATTGGGCATTTAAAGGATAACTTCGTTGTTTTTGGACCTGGGCCCTATTTTTCGATCTTTTGGCGTTGTACCAATCTGTAAAGAGCATAATAGAACCACAATGTACATGTTCTGGGGTTTTTTGGTTGTATTTTGACCGTGAGAACTACGTCATACTCATTGCTCAACATATTTGGTGCGTCATTGTTTTTTTGCTTCTATTTATTCTATTTCATGCTTTTTTCTTTTTTTTTGCACATCACGCTTTGCGTCTCCTGGCACCATCAACTACTCACCACCACGTCAAAATCAGTCACAAGGGAACTTCCCACTCCTACTTGATTCAGTCCGCCGTCACTCTGCCATATATCCCACAGAGGAACTGTCGCTCAGGGTCCAACCCATCCGAAGCCTTCCGGTTCCTGGTGGAGGAGAGAATTGTGTGTCAACAGTCACAGAAAGCCAAGTACACACAGAGAGTGGATTATATCCTCCAGCTGCCTGTGCCTATGGACCAGGCCACCAATACAGGTGAGGTGCTGATGGGATGCTGGCTATATCCTCATCTCACCTCATTGTAGTGAAAGAATAAAGTCTTATTCTTATGAATTGAATGGGAATATGCAGGTATTGGAAATAACCTGTTCTTCTATTGCCAACAGAGGAGCTGCAGGAAGCAGAGCGTCGGCGTGAGGAGGCAGACTCATCAGCAGGGCCTCCCCCTACAGTGCGCGCCCAAATCCCCTTCACAGCCTGCATGGCAGCCCTCAGTGAACCGGAGACCCTCACTGACTTCTGGAGCTCTGCTGTGCAGGCCAAGACCACCGCTACCAAGTAGGAAGACACGCACGAAGCCATCTTTCTCTCCAGAAGTATTCATCTGAAATGTATGACCATACTTGTTTCCGTTTCCTATTATCAGAACGACCCGCTTTGCTTCTTTCCCCGATCACCTGGTCATCCAGATCAAGAAGTTCACCTTCGGCCTGGATTGGGTTCCCAAGAAACTGGGTGAGTAAAAGTAATGCAGCAAATATTTGAAGGGAAGATACAAGTGTAGTAGTTCACGGCTAATGGTTATGATCTTCTGAAAAGCATCTTTTGATGTTTGATTTGATCCTGTGTAGATGTGAGCATTGACGTTCCTGACACGCTGGACCTCAGTGCACTTCGTGGGACCGGCCAGCAGCAAGGGGAAGAGCTTCTACCGGAGGTGGCCCCACCCCCACTCATGACCCCTGATGTGGAGGTCAAAGGTATCCTGGGTTCCCACGGCAACGAGGAGGACGACTCACTCTACTCCCCACTGCTGTGTCAGTCTTTCATTTCTGCTCTTATTCTCCTTCCTCACTGGCACCGTGTTGTTGGCCACCATCTTTTGTTGCTTTTACTCCTTTTCTCTTTTCATTTTTCTGTGTTTTGCATGCAACTTTGTGTTCATTTCTTAAATTAATTTGATTACAGCAAATGATGTCATTTTGTATTCCGTTGGTAGGTGCACTGAAAATCTTTTTGTAATTATAATATTTAATTTTGATTTCTTTTTATAATTGTATCAATTGAAAAATCATTCACTATATATTCTGTAATCACTGTATATTCTCTGCAGTGATTATATTTTAGTTATTTTAATGGGGATGTTCTGATCCAATCCAAGCATATTTTAGTGGCTTGGGATCCGCCAATATTAAAATATTAAACCTGATCCAATTCTGATCCTTTGTTAATTGGCGCTACATCTATGCCAGCTGTCATATCGGTGTCTGTGTGTCTGCACATTGCTTAGGACAGGGTTGTTAAGCCAAGGGTCATAAGGGAGGGGCTCTATAAGATACTGTTCTGGTTTACAGGTAAATGCGGAGGCCCAGAGTGGCCACAAGAAGGTCGCGCACATTTGTAGTATTTACCACATAATAAGAATGGGCACTCCGGGGCTCCGTGACTCCAGTTTTGATTTAAAACATGCAGTATTGCATGATAATCAGGCAATCGAGGAAATGGTAAACACCTGGGAAATAGGCAAGCAATGGGTCCGTTATTTCTGAGGGACCATGCAAGCATTTTCTTACAATCTTTCTTACAATAATAGTAATATTATCTTAGAAAAAAAAATCTTTATGCTGAGCTAATCAGTTGTCAGCCATATCACCTAAATTTGGAGTGGTTTTTACTAACTTGAATAAACTTGAAGTGTGCACTGTGCCACTGTATTATTGGTTTGATCAGGATCAAGGGCAAAAAAAAACTATCGGGATATCCCTCATTTCTATCTGTCCGGATAATATAACCCTCTCTCCTCCTTGACACACTCTCAGCTCCAGTCTTGGACGACTCCACCGTGTCCCAGTTATGTGAGATGGGATTCCCGCTGGAGGCCTGTAGGAAGGCTGTGTACTACACTGGGAACACTGGAATCGATGCTGCCATGAACTGGGTTATGGGCCATATGGACGACCCTGGTGGGTGGAGCGTTTACTGAATCATTGTCAATATGTTGTTCTCAGATTAATTATCCTCATTTTTGTTGTTGTCCAGACTTTTCTGCCCCACTGGTGTTGCCGGGCTGCAGTTCTGCCCCCGGGACCACACCCACAGAGTGTTTGTCTGAGGAATACCTGGCAACCATCATCTCTATGGGCTTTAGCCGGGATCAAGCCACCAAAGCACTTAGAGCCACGGTTGGAAACCAATCAATAAAGTTCACCCACTGTTCTTTGTTTTTATTTTGTTAAGTTGTAAAAAGGTTGTTTTTATTTATTTGTCTCTAGAGTAATGTCCTTGAGCGGGCAGTGGACTGGATCTTCTCGCACCTGGATGACCTGGAGTCCATGGAGGTATCTGAGGGAGGCCGTTCGGCTGGGGAGAGCGAGGGGAACAGGGAACTGCCCCCCGGGCCCCGTGTCAGAGACGGACCTGGCAGTAAGTTCCAGCGACAGCAGAAAGCGCAATCTGGGAGAAGAGATCATATTAGATAATGATTTATTATTGATAGATAATATAGAACTTCATTTGACATCATAAAATCTGTGGGACCATCACACAAATTCAAATATTGTATTCATCTAAGTGAATCATTTACTGGCTTTCATCCGTTGCTTTTGTTTTCTTTAGAGTATGAGCTGTTTGCATTCATCAGTCACATGGGGACAAGCACAATGTGTGGCCACTATGTCTGCCACATCAAGAAGGACCAGCAGTAAGCTCCCATTTTTTTACTCTTAATGGCCAAACCCAGATTATTTTGAATGGACCATTTATGTGAGTATATACACAGGTTCTTGATGGGTAGGACTTGCTTGTGAATAGATCTTTTTGCAACTTTCAGATCCCACTATAACTAAACACAGGTACTTTAATAATAATTGGAACTTTATTGATCCCCATGGAGAAATTATCCTCTGCATTTTGACCATCCTAATAACAGTGGGGAGCAGTTAAGGGTTCAGTGTCTTGCTCAAGGACACCTTTGCATGATACCTGGAGGAGCCGGGGAATGAACTGGTGATCTTCAGACTACCAGACAAGCGCTCTAACCTCTTGAGCTACTGCCACCCCCTTTACAATGTTCCCAAACTACAAGTGGAAACAGAGCATTTACAACTCCCCAAAACATATAAATCTAATCTATAGATGTCATATTTTGTCAGTCCTAAAGTCAGTTTAATTTGAAAATGGGGAAATTACGTATACATTATGTTTTATGCAAGTTAATGGATTGGATCATAAACAAAACCTGTAGTGGCAGCAGTGGCCCACTAGGGCCATTCATCAACTCAGGAAATGGGCCTTATTGGGTGTTAACCCATCCTTTAGATAATGATGTAGATGCTCTTTCTACTGCCCAACAGGACTAACCCTGCTAGATTTTTCAATATACCACATTGTAGGTTCTTAATCAAGTGTTCTCTTTCTCTCAGGTGGGTCATCTTCAATGATCAGAAAGTATGTGCCTCAGAGAAGCCTCCTAAGGACCTGGGATACCTCTACTTCTACCGAAGAGTAGCTGAATGAGTGGAAGGAAACTGAAAGAGAGTCAACACTTTGAGTTAGGGAAGAGAATGTGGACGCTAACACACAATATGCATAATCGCACCCTACCAAGCTACTAAGAATCCACACATGCTTTGGAACTGACAAGATAGGTTATAAATACACATCCCATACAGCTTATGTTTACTCTCAAACAGTCGGTGGAGTTTTGGGTGTTGGGAGGGAGCGGCTTCTTTTGTTCACCTAAATTCAGAGAAACTTGGTGGGGGCTTTGGTGGTAGGCTGATGGTCTACTCCCTCCTTTGTATATTTGTCCCACTAACAATCCCCATGCTGTCAGTGTTGGATTATTATCGGCAGAATCAACTGTCTCTCCCCATCATAAAATGCTCTTACACCCCCACCACCCACTCACTAGAGTGGGCAGTGCCAGCTGTTATGTCATCACTCCAGTCAAGCACCACCCCTCTCCCTTGACCTCCTGTTTCAGTTTACAATGTGAAATACAATTTGACTTAGGCACAAAAGGAAAACAACTAATTGAAATGAAAAAATGCAATTGTGTATTGAAAGCAAACAAATTAAGTCCAATTCCAAACCAAACTGGTTCTTTTAAAGTGCAGTGTGGGTGATTTATGGTTGATTTTTATTTTATTATTGGTTTGCAAAAATTCCTTTTGTTACTTCTGCTCTGACAAATAAAGACCTGTCTTTCTGCATTTCTAACTGGTGTGATTCTGGTGTCAAGAAAGGATAAAACATTTACTGTGGCTACAGTTGTTTTTCACTTGATGGCTGAAAATATGGTTGCCCTTAACAGTTTGACACAAAGTAGTTCAAATGTAAGGTTATATTAAAATGTCATACACTGATGATTGGCAGCCTACATTTTTGTAAAGTACTGAAATCTATGATATGCCAATCTTTGCATTAAGTGTAGTCAGTGTAAGGAATCCCATACCTAGTTTACAAGAAAAGCAAGACTGCTGGTTTGGGTTTTACAAAGGTCTTCAACTTTCCAAAGTGCGTCTAAAACGTCTTCCGCCCGTTACACCGATGTCATCCTGGCTTGTTCTCTTCACGGCAATGACACTATCTAGAAGGAAGCACCTCCTTACTAGAACCACCCTGGGTCCCTGGTAAGTTGAGCAATAGCTTACAAGGTACCAATTATGTTGTAAGAACGCTTGATTTAATTATTTTAGTAAATCGTTTTTCCACATAAAAGACCAAAGCTTAGGCCTAACCTGTGATGCCACTGTTTATAGCTATTTCAGTGAATGTAAGTGGGAATTATACATTTAATAAGTACGTTTTTCCATTTGTTTTTTTTCCCTCTGGCCTAAAAGTATATGCAATCAAGTCTAAGATTTATTCTAAAACTTTTCCTATTGTAAAAGTGAATACGTGCCTCATCGATCCTAGCCACAGCGATTCGATGTATATGTTCAGAATTTAATTCTTCAATTGGGAAATGGTTTAAGCCTATTTTTTTATTGCTCAATCTGTTGTCTGTGACCCAACCTTAATGTATTTTTCGAATTGAATTTACATAGACCTAGCCTTTATCGATTTAAGCCTATTCAATTTGAAATAATTGTGGCTAATTTATTGAGTCAATATAACAGCTGCAGCGTGTGATTTTCAAACGGAATAATCACGATGTAAATGAAATACCGTGTGTAGGTTTGGCTTATAAAATGCGACGAGGAAGTCTCGTTGGTCTTGGCGCAAGCTCACAGTAGGCTATATGGCTCTTATATTGTGTTTATTTTTTTCACGTCTTATTTTAACCATTAAAGTCTACGATTTCGTTATCTGACGCAGTTTCCATAACTGGTACAAAGTACAAAAGCAAAGTGTTTCAAATGGAGCTTTAAATAGTCTAAATGGGTTAATATTAAATTTTCAAGAGCTATGAAAATTATTTTAGATTCTTACCTGCCCCCCTCTTAATTCAGGCTATTAAAGCTAGTTTTCATTCTATTTAGATTGTGTGTGTGTGTGTGTGTGTGTGTGTGAGAGAGAGAGAGAGAGGAAGTTACTGTGTGGTCAGGGACCACAGTACTTTGCTAAGCTATTCATCTCAAACAGAAGCTCATTGTAGTACACTGCCTCCCGAACTTAACAATTTAATCAAATCATTATTTCTCACAACCTGAAGTTGCTGTGAAATGCAATAAAACAACTTTAAATTGCCACTTCTCAGACCTCCATCATCCTTTGAGATACAAGAACAAATATGAGGACCACCTTATGGCTTATGTTTGGTGAGGAAATAAACTTGAAATGATCACAATCATAGTTGTGTAATTGTGTATTCCCATGTCAATATAAATAAAGCTCTGTATTTCTGACTCTACTCAGGACTATGTTCCACTGTCTCAGTGGCAGCTGAGGTGGTCTATGGGAGGGTGGGTCAGTCTGTGACTATTGAATGTGGGGTTGAAACCCCCGGCAGGAAGTTGGACTGGAGACGTGAGAATATATTGATTTTCAGCATCGACAGGACGAGCGGCGCCAAACGAAAAGGTATTATTGTCAAACGTGAACCAACATAATATCTTTTGACACAGTTACTGAACATGGTGATATACTGATCATGATGTAACCCCGAAACCCTTTGTATTAGGCCGAGGTGACATCGTTGACAGGTCAAAGTTGAGTGGGGATGCTCTGCAGATTTCTAGCCTGGCCAGAGGAGATTCAGGGTTGTACACCTGCACTATGAACAGCAGAGTGGAGCACAGTCTTTACGTGGTGTTAGGTAAGATCATGCTCCCAGCGATGCCCATCAACTGGCATATGTTATGTTAGGCAAATGTATGAATAGCATTGCAGCAGCCATTGAGGGGGCGGACAGAGGTCACAGGTTGGGTGATGTCTGACTATGTAGGACTGTTGTTGTGCTGTGCTTTTGGCCCATTCAGTCAAACCTATCATGCTCAGGACTATTTTTCTATGCGGCTTGACTGTTCAAAGTTAAGCATTCTAAAAATGGACTGGATTACAACCAATTGTTCAAATTAAATTTCAAATCCAGTCCACTCTTAGGTGTGAGAAACAAAATTGGAAATGCTAATCCCTAATACACGACTAATCGGACTGATAGTCGCCAAAATCACACACCATATGGTCGAGTGATGCAGGACAGTTTCAGAGACCATTCCAGCGGAAATCACCAATTTTCTTTTCAACTCCACATTGTCCTTTCACTCTTGCAGTCTCGGTTATCCCTTCTGATCATGTCCGTTCCGGCGCTGAGGCGACACTCCGGTGCGAGGTGGACGGGCCCAGCCCCAGGCCCAAAGTGGAGTGGCAGAGGCCTGGCGGAGAGCGGGTCATGAATGGGACAGTCAAGCTAAATGCTGCGGCCAGCTCTGATGCAGGGGCCTGGGAGTGTAAGATCTCTCATGGTGGGAAGACAAAGACAGAAACTCTAGTCATTACAGTAGAAGGTATGGCGTTAGCTGGTACAAAGGTTTCATAATGCATCCATCAGCTAAAAAAGCTGAATGATATATATTGTATACCGTTCCATTTTTATGCATATCAATTATTAATGAATGAGTATGGATAGATAGATACTGTAGATATCTTAACAATGTTCAACCCTGAGGGGAAATTGGGTTGTCACCAGCCACAGTACCGAAGTGCAATAGATCAAGCTAGTTTACACAATAAATTATATAAAAAAGAAATGTTCACCAAAAATATCCAACAAGAAATGTACTAGAGCTAAAAGTTGAGTGAACACAAAAGAATGCAATTGCCAATGTGCAAAGTATGTATGCATTGTATACATATACAAAAACCTTTCAATGTACGTAAATAGTAAGATGTACAGATGAGCATGTGTATACAAGAGTATCAGCCTGAACAAAGATATTACAATATTGGAGGGTAAATACTGAAGTTTGTTTGTATTTTGTTTCCTTTTAGACCCTGTGACTAAACCACCTTGGCTGATCTCTTCCCCTCGTCCTCAAGACTTATCTATGTCAATAGAAGCCACTGGAATGAACTGCTACAACTGTATGTAAAGCTGGGTTACTACCTTACATACTAAACTTATGATGTCATTCTTCACATCATTGAGAATGCGTGTTGTATAGACCTAAACTTGCCAAATTGACAGATCAATGAATAGATCTTAACCGAATTAACTCCTGAATTGACTTGGCTCTGAACCAGTTTCTGACGTAGTTTTCTGAGATGTGTCTTGCGTCTCAGGTTCCTCTGAGCCCCCGTCAAGTGACAGGGACCTGTTGGCAGGGTTAAGTCTGTGGGTGTGGGTGGCCATTGGTGTATGCAGTCTGGTCCTGGCCCTGTTGGTGGTCTTCAGTATTATCTTGCTCCAGAGGAAC
>OMOX01156278.1:0-10058 GCA_900312595.1 Guentherus altivela | reverse complement strand
CCACACACACACACACACACACACACACACACACACACACAGTGGGGTCCAGGACTGAGACCACTTTGCAAATCTGAGATTTTTGTCATGTAATCCTGGAAATAAACATAAAGTTTGAGGATTTAGAAAAATGTGAAGCAAAGAAAAGTTAAGACACATAAAATGAAGAAGAAATATGTGCAATTATTCACTATTTCTAGGTGACTAATCAAATTAAAGCAAATTTGTGAAAAATCTAATTTAAGCACATTTGAAACATTGACCAAGTTAACTCCTTTGAACAAAAGGTGAGATTTTTTTGAGTCGTATCCCTTCCATTGAAGCACGTGTTCAGACGTGTTCATCCACTCAGGTGGATTTGATCTACTCCTCAGAGACTTTTTTAAGTTCATCAACTTGCAGCCATTGTTTACTTATTATAAATATGGCTGTGCCACAGCTGTTCAGCAGAACATTTCATACTAAGCTGTGACAGTGGGAAATATGGCATCAGAACTAAGAGAAGGTGCCCGAAGTCATATAGTTATTGTTAGCAGAGAGGAGCTTTCTCAGCATCAAATCATGACTAGACAAAGTTTCTGAGTGGTGTTAGACTTTTGGATGATCCCAATGTGTGTGTGTGTGTGTGTGTGTGTGTGTGTGTGTGTGTGTGTGTGTGTGTGTGTGTGTGTGTGTGTGTGTGTGTGCTTGTGTGTGTGTGTGTGTATACATAGAGACTATTGAACCTATATAAATTGGAAATAAAGAGACCTTTTGTGTGTATATATATAGGTTGTATTTATATCATCATGTTATATTAATTTATATATAATAGTTGGAGAAATAAATTTCCTCTTTTGAATGATCCATGCATAATATGATGTAAACAAGGATCCACTTGGACCCTAAATAGTTTGAATTGTCAATTTTGTAATGGGTGATTACATGCTGCTTTAATGATCATTCATCAGTGAAACCTTTAATTGGTCTAAACAGATATAGTATTAAGACATTGCTGATAACAAAATAAATCTATCATAATAGTAATTCCAGGGTACTCATTGACACTTTACATCAGATGCAAGAAAATAGAAATATGAAAACAACATGGCATACAGCATTGTAGGAGAAGAAAAGAGTAGAAAGAAAATTCATCTTGATTTTAGGACACTCTTTAACCTTTATTTATTTATTTCTTTTGAGAAGAAACCTTTGAAATCACATTCTCCTAACCCAATTGACCATATAAAATCTCCACCATTGTTCCACGTGACGACATTCGCTAACATACCGAAAGATTCTTCGTTATCACAGTATCATTTTCTTTTTGCTCCATCTTAGGTGGAAATTGAATGGCTCAGTCATCAGTCCCAAATCTGGGTCTCACTATAGTCTGTCTGGAGGCAATCTCAGAATCAGCCGTCTGAGGAACGACCGGGATGCAGGGACATATCAGTGCCTCGCCTCCAACTCCTTCGGGACGATCGTCAGCCGAGAGGCCAGTCTAACCTTTGCATGTAAGTTCCATCTTTCTTCTCTTCCCGCTCTGAGCCAACTCTTGCCTATAGCATCTTGTGCCCTGCTTGAAAATGTGATCAAGGTGGGATTATCCCCGGGGAGAGCCGCTGGCAGCAATGGTCCCACTCCAGTTCAGGTTTCAACTTTTTTTTGTCGTTGCACAGCCTTATATTCAACTGTACATGGAAATGCTTGGTCTTTGAGCTCTATTAAACAGCATACAAGCAGCAACAGCATATTAGCACAGCAACAGCAAACGGTTTCAATCGTAGTAGCTCTCACTGGGGATGTCACGGTTCACTTGGCCCACGATTCGATCTGATTCATGATGCTGTGTGCACAATTCACAATAACTTTTTTTTAATTTCTGAGGCATGAACTATGCAAAACAATATCTTCTGTTCCTCTCTTCTGTTTCCTCCTCCCCATTGGGGAGACACACATCGACAGCATATATAACTCTGCCCCCACTGATCGCTTCTCAGTTAGATTCTCATGCAGACAGCTTAGCTTTGTATCAGTACAATAAAAACACCCACAGCTATAGAAAAATACTCTGTGGAATAAAAGATGCCTGAACAATAACATTTCAATCAGAAGAGGCACAATTGAGATGGACAAACAATTGTTTATTACAAGTACTTGGCGATGACCATGAGACATTTAAATTCAGGGGGAAAAAACACCCCTATAAATTTGGAATTTAGTAATCAATCAGTCAAACCAAGCTTTATTTGTACAGTGCTCTCCCCACGGTGCTTTGTCACTGAGTATTTAACAATGTATGGGTCATTCACCTCAGTGGGCAATGCTGGCATGGACCAACTCCCTCATTGGTGGCCGATTAGATTTGGGAAGAAACCTTGAGAGAAACCAGACTCAACTGGGAACCCATCCTCCCCTGTTGGAACAAATAAATATAATAAACACAGCCATGGCAGTGCTGGTGGTGGTGATGGGGTGGTGGTGGTGGGATGAAAAGTCACATGACACTGGAATGACAGCAACAAGGAAGCATCAGGTTGACAACTTTAAATAGACAGACTGGCCAACATCATAGGCTTCTTAGAAAGTCACATAGTAGAGCAGAGAGAGTGTCCATTGGATAGTTGGGAAGATGATGCAATTAGCAGCCCTCCAAAAGAAAAAAGACACCATAAGGCATAATAATAAAAGCGAGAGAGGTCTTCCTGATTGAACCTAAACTAAGCGCTTCATGAGTAAAACGCAGAATAATATATATTCTTATGGAAGGAAGAAATCCTAAGAGCTTATTCAACAAACAATATTAAAGGAAATAAAAAAACAAACCTAAATAAAACACGGCCTCCTAAGTGAAGATAATAACAAACGTTCCGAGATAGAGTTTATTCAAATTGTACAGTGTGGTTTGAGTCAAGGTACATCTTCAGCCTGGTTATTTGAACCAAGTCATCAATGTTAAGTGGCTTCTGTTATGAGTGTCGCAGACTCAATGAAATGTGTTTTGCTGAAGAGTGTTCTAACACCTAGCATGCCACTTTTCTCAATGAAAGTGAGAGAGGTGCTTTATTGATTGGCAACTTTGTGTCAACATCAGTATAATATACAAATAGGTCAAGCATTTTGTTTTAAGAAATTACAAGAGGAAATGTACCAAATAAGTTCAAAAGTGGTCCAGTGCCTTAAATGAAAGTGTTGGGAGGTAAACTGCACATTAATGCAGTTGGGTCAGCTCTGACAGCAACCGAAAATGATAGCTTTTGTCACCATAGCAACAATATTGATCCTCAACCACTCACACCAGCTGTTAGTACTAAAATGGACTTATTGTATTATTAAAGGCTGATGGAATACAGAGAATAGTAGATAATGCCTTATTATAAGTATAAATGTAAATTTGTGATGACATGGTATATGTAAAAGAGCAGAAAACATAATGGAACTCCACTGTAAATTATGTTAACATGTAAGCCTAGTAAAATATGGGAACTCACCTTAAAACTGACATCCAAATATTAACTGATAATTACAAATTGAGCGTGTTTTTTAGGTGAGGTAAGTTTATTCGTAAAGGACAATTGATACACAAAGGCAATTCGAAGTGCTTTACATGAAAAGACATTTAAATCAAGAAAAACAAGGCATTTAAACAAGCCATTAAAATTAAAAGAAGATCAAATAAATCGATACAAAGTTCTACATCAATTTCACACATCACTGTTACCATGTATATACTACACCATTACTAATTACCCGTATTTTACAACACCCAGACAAACACTATTACATCAAACTCCTACAGATGGGGAGTCTCAACCTTGGGGAGCCTTGTTCCCTTATCTATTTATAGAACCCAATTCTTTTTGTATGTCTTTATAAGGACATCATCTCCTTATTACTTCTTAATTAGGGGACTCTAACCCCGTATTTGTTTTGACAATGGGCACTCTAACCCCCATAGCGGCGGACTCTCTTTGTGGGGATGTCTCCTTATTACTTTTATTCTTTTCTTAATTAGAGGGCTCTAGCCCCTTATTTCTTGTAATGTCAGGGACTCTAACCCCCCATAGTTGCGGACTCTCTTCATAAGGACACCTCCTTATTACTTTTATTCTTTTTTTTTAATTATGGGACTCTATCATTCTTTTATTAATCGACCTCATTATAATACTGTGACATTTCCACTAAAACTATTTGACACTAACTTATAGGGGTGTAATGATTCACAATACTCTTACAATATTTTGAACAAAATTTGAATGAAGAAAAATGACTGAAAATATATTTTTTTCTGAGGCATAAACAATGCAAAACAATCTCTACTTTTCCTTTCTTGTTTTCTCCTCCTTACACCCTTACAGGGATACACACATTGCCCTGGACAAACAGGCACGCAGCATTTATAACTTGACGGCCACTGATTGCTTCTCACTTAGCTTCCCATGCAGACAGCTTAGATTTGCACCAGTACAATGGAAGCAGAGTTTCCACAGTGATAGAAAATGATTCTGTGGCGTAAAGTGGCCTTAATACTTATTGATACTGTATCAGTCCATCCAATATAAGCTGGTGGGGAACTCAAATAGTGATACCGGTCAATCCAATATAAGCTTGCATGCAGCTAAAATAGTGTGCACTTTTCAAAAGACATCCAAACCTCAAAAACAAAATGGAAACTCACTCTAACCCATTGTTTTGTTTGTCCATATACTCCACATCATCTTTTCATTCTTCATCAAAGTAAAAAAAATTAAAAAGTAAATTTTCATCAGAGGCAAGCTGGGTGAAATGCAACAGGACAATTTGTTCAAAAAGATCGACTGTTTGCACTGAGTTGTTCATTTTAATTTACAAATTCTAACTACGATAAAGTTCTGACTTCAACACTACTTAAAATCAACTTCGCTCCAACAAGTTGAACTGTTGTTTAGTACCGTTCAGGACAGTTAGTTGACAAGACAGATCATCCGTACAAAACCTGAAAACTTGAAAATTTAACTCATCCTTTCAAAAGGTTCGAAAGAGTCAATACAAATAAAAGTGCCGAGCTGCCCACCACAACTGTGTATATCTAAGGCGACTGTAAATGGCTATGTTCCAGTTTTAGTTCAACAAAACATAGTCACGTTTGTTATTACAAACACCCCATCTTTCATTTGACAAAACACATATAACCAAACCCACATAACACCCTTCTAAAACTCTCTCAGCAGTCTTACAACAAACACTACACTGAGAATCTCTGGGACACCAACTGCTCAAAAAAAAGAGCTGAGTTTGACACATGGAAACCATTTACCATCTCCACAATGCACATCATCACATTTTTGCATCGCAAACTATCGTGGCAGGATACATCATCACACCCACACTCACATTTTTTTTAATAATTTCAAATATTTATCATTAATTTCATGAGGTAATATTCTGTTTGGTTGAAAGTGGCAGCAGGTGCAATAGGTGGTATGTTTAGTGTGACATAGGGTTTTACGGATCACCTCCACTATATGCCAATAATGATCAAAGAGGTAGAACCATGGGAAAAACAAACTGTGAAGGGTAGAAGCAGTAAGACAGACTGACGATCCACGTTTATGATATCACAAAACTCTCTACTATGACAGTAGTAGGGGGGTGGAAGGAGATAGGGGAGATGAGGGTGGGGGGATGGAGGGGCTATCGTCTTCTGTTCGGGACAAGCCCGGCTGTTTATTCTGTCCCTTAGGGAAGTAGTGTGCCACTGCCTGGGCTGGTACAACCCAGGTTCAGAGAGGTAACTGTGTCTCTGGGTGATACACTGACAGGTTCATCAATTGTTGGACTCGACGCTACCTTATCAACCCTCAGTCATATTGTCAGAGCTCCGCATGTGTCACTGGATGTCATCCATCCTCTTTATTGCTGGTGGGACAGCTTTAATTAACTCCACACCAAGATTGAATAGTGAGGAAAAGTCCAAGGGAATCATTTAAAAGGCACCAATCATTATTAGAGAGCATTTGTTATGTACTGTAAATGGACGCAAACTACGCAACTTTTTTGATTGTTTTTTATTATGGTTGTATTCCAAATTGTCAGTGAAATATTCATTGTCACAAGATATGTGTCCGCAGATATGTTTTTCTTCGGCCAATTCAAACAGATATTTACTAAATGATATAGTTTCTCATACAGCCAATATACCTACTATGCAATAGGTATCAGTGGAAAAATTAAGTACTTCAATGTTTGATGAATTTGATGCCCAGTGAAGCTCTTAGATGTAATCTCACACGCCTATTGTAATTGAAACCTTGCAATATATTGTATATTCTAAAATTTTAAGATTAACTAATTCATTTTGACATTAATTAATAAATGTACTTTTTCAGGTTTCAGACTTATGGGAAACTTTCTGACTCAAAGACACATTTTTCAGAAGCCATTTAAACATGTAAAAACATGCTTTATTAGGCAATTTAGAACATTAAATAACATGAGATTTTCAAAAGCATGTGTTACAAATTTGCATTACGTAGCGGCACACTTGTCTCTTTGAATCACTATCAACTTCCTGAAGATGATATTTTATTTCCCTTGAAGACCTACAAAACTGAATTAGCCTAGTTTGGGCATGGATTGAGTAGGATGGTGTAATTAATGTGCTGGTAAAATGTGAGGTCTGTGCAATTGTGTATTTTGGATCCATTTTGGGTTCGTGTCAGAAAGAAATCACCTCATAAAACAAGCTTTTCAGAGTAGTATCCTGTTCCTACTGTATGTCACAACTGGAGGATTGTTTGCATAAGCCCACCCCTATCAATCAGCCCCTTACAGGAACTGCTTGTGATTGGCAGCGTGCAAGATGAGAGAAAATGATGTGCAGAGTGCACTTGAGATGCTAGCCCTGGTACACAGAATCCGTGGTCTAACAAGCCGAGCCAGTGTTTCCCGCCTTCAGTCACGTGCAGTGGTCACATGCCGG
The DNA here is from genome assembly GCA_900312595.1 of Guentherus altivela. Lineage (NCBI taxonomy): Eukaryota > Metazoa > Chordata > Actinopteri > Ateleopodiformes > Ateleopodidae > Guentherus > Guentherus altivela. Next base: position 3,115 of record OMOX01156278.1, on the reverse strand, counting down.
TGGTGATGGGTGTTGACTTTTGGGACTTGGGAGGGGAAGGGGCTATCCTGGCATTCTGCCATCAGGCTGTCAATCAGGGCAGGGAAGAATTAATATGTGAAAAAGATGTACCACACCCACATTTAAAGATGGGAAAGAGGCACGAGAAAATTAAATAAAAAATAGGTATCGTTTTTTTTCTTTTGTGAAGAAATTGGCTGGCTTGGGAGGTGTTAGGTTTGAGCTAGTGAGTTTCCTAGACTTTCTTTTAAGGATGCTGAAGGCAAAAACCTGCAACTTGATGGGATACACCACACATCCAATTGCAGAACATGTCAAAGGTAGGGATGTGATTTTAGGCTCGTTTTTCTAACCAATAACCTTCTTTTATTAAGCACTTATTAACCATTAACCTCCTCCTATAAACCACTGAACTTGAGTCAGTGATCCATTAAAAATATCACCATGACAATGCACCTCATCATCCTTTCAGATAAAAGAGTCCATGTAAATGTTACTTTGCGTTCTGGAATGCCCACTTTAGCTGTTTTAGGGCATCAGTTTGACACATGACTCAATAAACATCAATCTCCATGTTTGTTTTGGTAGCCGTATCTCTGTATTTCCGCAAGGTTGGTCGGTTGCGGGGCTCCATTACATGTGATCCCCCATCTGTGTCTTGTCAGATTCAAATCGGAAATGTTAGTCTATTAATTTAACATTAGCTGTCCAAAATGGACCATGTAAGTGGGACTTGTTTTGTTGAATATTTGTTTTAGCTGTTAGTTTTTGGAGCATTAAGTAGACACGTGTCTGTCTAAACATTCTGAATCCATCCAAACTGTTGTTGATTCAAGTTTTTGCCTCGCAGGAACATGATAACTTGTTTTTTTCTGAGATTAGTGGATCTTGGGGCTCGATTGCAGGTGAAAACTCTGATAATGTCTGATCCCTCACCTATACCTTGTTGTTGAGTGGACATTCTAATCAGAAACATTGGGCTACAAACAGTATATCAAATTAACTCTTTATCCGGTTATTTCTGATCAGCGCTTAACAGTTACGAGATTAAACATTAACAGTCCTGGGGATTTCTATCCTGTCTTGGTACGTTTCAGAGCTTGAGTGGCAACAGGTCAGGAATATCCATAAGCTGCATTCTCTCCTGTGAGCTAGATTTACAGTTGTCCTCTTTATTAGGCAGGCCTAGTTGACTGGCTGTCAGGACATCTCCGGAGAACTCAAATGTACCGTCCATAATCAAGCAAGCTAACACGCCTGGGATGGGGTTGGAAAAGCTTACCATTCACTTTTAGGTTTCCTGGAGTCGCGGCAGGCAGGGGAAGTGCTCGGGGTTGAGGTCACCTTATCATATGCTTATAATCCATGACCTCTCCCCCACTGTCTTTCTGAGTGAACTACAAATCAAGCTTACCTGACTTTGCCCAGAATATTTCCAGCCCTCTACTACTCTGATCCTGTCCATGTCTAGTTATGTCCCCGATCAGCCAACCTTTATCTTAAATACTGTACTATTGCCTTCTGCGTGCTAGCTTAATTCATTGGATTAACATAGATAGCTACATAAATAGATTGATAGATTGATAGATAGATAGATAGCCAATAGATAAATAGAGAGCTACACAGAGACATACAGATATTCGATCGACAGACAGACAGATAGGTAGAGATAGACAGACAGCGACAGTTAGATAATACGTAGACAGACTGACAGACAGACAGATTGATAGATAGATAGTAGCAGTAACTAATATGAAGCCCTCTTGTCACATTGAATATGCGAAGTGTTTGACGATAAATTGCAGTATCAAGGCCTGCTGCTGGTGAGCTTTCTCATTATGGTTAATTTCTACCAATAGTTTTAAGTGGAAGACCTATCAACTAAGCTAGATAATTATAACATTGAAAAAAAGAGGTTGTATTGCTTTTGGTGTTTCAGCACCACTTTCCACTTTCTAAGTTACGTTACTTTAGGTTAAGTTACACTTTAGTGATCCCGGTAGGGAAATCAGTTCTCTGCGTCTGCCCGGGAACCAACTCCATGTCTAAGGCCAGTGCCTTGGTCAAGGGAAATGGCAGGAGTATTAACTTAACATTCATATCTTTTGGTGTGTATGGGAAACCGTAGCACCGGGAGGAAACCCATGTGAACAAGGGGAGTACATGCAAACTCCACACAGAAAGGCCCCAGTCAGCCATGGTCTGGTATTGAACCAAGGATCTTCTCGTGGTAACAGTGCCGACCACTGAGCCGCTGTGCCGCCCAAGGCCTCTCTGTTATTCTGCTGCTACATAAGACCAGAAGTATTGTTCTCCATGGTGCTTCCAGCAGTTTTGAGGTAGTGGTGGCTTCTGTCTGCATCTGCTGTAGGTCTCAGATCGCCTATGACCTGGGATCTAGGACCAGATCAGTGTGTGGGTTAAATTCCCTGCAGCAGCACTGATATGATGCATTGAATTGGGAGAACAGGAATGTAAGCCCTTTCACACACTCACACACACATATGCTTTCTGTCTTTGGAGGGGGCAGTTGGTCAGGTTTAGGTAAATGTAGAAATACCCTGACCTGAAAATATTCCAGTTAAAGTAAAAGTCCTCCATCCAATATCCAATATATTTGGAGCTGAGGAGAGAGAGGTGTTGTCTGGCAGGCTAAAGATTACTGGTTTGATTCCCCGCTCCGCTTGGTATCACATCAAAGTGCCCTTGAGCAAGACACTGAACCCCAAACTCCTTCCGGGGCGCTGCACTGCGGCTGCCCACTGCTCCTACATATTTAGGATGGGTCAAATGCAGAGGACAATTTCCCCAGGGGGATCAATAAAGTACAATTTATTTGCTTTTTATCACACTACACTACTGGTTTCTATTTCTATACATATGAGGACATTCCATTGGCTACATTCATTCCCTGACAGTTAACCCTCACCTTAACCTTCACTCATAAATGCCTAATCTTAACCCCAACCCTAACTTTTCCCCTTTCCCTGACAATCCAACTCTAATTTTAATCCCTTTTCCTAAACCTTACCTATGCAAACCCTTACTTTAACTAATCTTACCCTAATTCTGATCCTAACCATCTCCCTACTGCTAACTCTAACCCATCACCGAC
>OMOX01155974.1:0-11317 GCA_900312595.1 Guentherus altivela | reverse complement strand
ACCTGCCACACCCACACACACACACACACACACACACACACACACACAGCAATGATTGTCCATGTAAATATCCAGACATCTGTCATTAGTGGCCAAGTTTACTTTGTTTGCATACACATGTCCATGAAACGTTGCTCAATTTGCATTGTCCTTAGTTAGTTTATGTTTTAGAATCGACAGCAAAATTATGGTCTAAAAACCAAAGCGTTGCTGGTTCAATCCAAGATCCCACTCAGAATAGGGTGTATTCCATCCATATGGTGGGGACGGGAGTTTTTCTGGTATTACATCTACGATGACCACTATTGCTGCCAAAGTGTCCTTGAGCGGGGCACTGAACCTCAAACTCCTCTAGGGGCTCTGCACTCTGACTTTTCCAATGAAATGCATACACAGTGTTGTATGGCACATATAGTTACCTTGTGCAAAATGGTCAATAAAAGCATATTAACATATCTAATAAACGCAAACACAGTCTGACGTTAACTGCACAGCCTCTCCGTAGCCCATCCTTTAAACATAGCTTTGAATATTATCAAACAAATGTGAAACTCCACATAAGGAAATATATACACTCTGACCACAACGTTAGACAAGCAAACATTTAACAAGATGTTAGCGTCACACTTTTATAATATCACCAATGAAAAGATCCAAACAATAAAAACGACACTGGATAAAAACACAACAGACTCACCCGTATTTCATGTTCCTCTTCTCCTCCGAGAGCCATTTCTCTAAGTCATCAAGATGAGCTTAAAGCTCTTAATTTCATCTACTCTCAATGTACGTTGTCTATATTTGATCCAAAACAGGCCAGGTAAAGTTCCCACTCACTTGTAATGAGCACAATATGAAGATAAAAATGTATGCATTCTACTTTATGTATTTTAACTTAACCCCTACTTCAAACACTGACACGCCCAAAATTTTACAGAAAGGCTAGTACAATGGAGTTCACCCTTAAGGCAAAAGGCAAAAAAAAGACATAGAAACAGACTATCCCCTATCCTACCCTGCATCATACTATCATACATGACTATCTGAGAGCCGCTGTAGAAGACAATGAATGATGAATTATTAACCAATCATGTGATGGAGCCACCCAGGGGGAGGGTGTTAGTCTCTCAACCAGGCCAGATGATTGGTTCTCTGGAGCTCCGACTCCCTCGCTTTCTCTCTCCCCACCCTCTCGCCCTCCTTGTCTCTGCTCCTCCCAGACCCATGTTTTATTTGATCACTTATCAGACCGGCTGATCCGCTGAGCCCCCAGGCCGCCAAATCAGCAGAATCCACACCAAAACAGAAGCCATTGATCAGAAAATGTGCCAATTCTAACATGATCAATGAAACATTAGTCCTGCTTTTTTAGTCATCCCAATTAGAATGTAATGTACTTCAGCCTCATTTAAAATGTCTCAATATTTATTCTGCATTGCCAAAAATGTCGCATTATAATGAGAATTGTTCAACTATCCTGTGAGACTAACACTACATTATAAGTACCTTAAGAGAAAAAACAGTATCGATATTTATAATATATATTATCATGTTAAGATATTTTAAAAACTATAATCATTGCTGGAGACATGTATGTATGTGTAGCTGTGTGTGTGTGTGTGTGTGAGAGAGAGAGAGAGAGAGTGATACATGCATACAGTATAACAAGCTTCGACTGAGTAGCAGGGTATGAAAGTGTGTGTGTGTGTGTGTATCTGTGTGTGTGCAGCGGGGGGCAGGTTCTCCACCAGCAGCATCACTAGCGGTCAGATTGAAGTGTCTGACCTTCTGTTTGAGGCCATAGTTGACCTCCAGCTCCATGAGGAGGACACTCTTGCGGACGTTGAGGGTTTTCTGCAGCTCATCGATGGTGGTGCGGATGTTGTCCTCGATGGAGCTCTTCTGACTGGTCAGCTGCTGCAGGATCGCCGACAGCACCTGCAGGGCCGAGCTGATGGCTGGCACCCTGGAAGGAATAGGATCGAGAGAAGCGAAGCGATGAAAAGAGGAGGGGAGGAGAGAGATGAACTCTGGGTCGAAGTCAGATGACTGGGACCAGACATAGACCGCGATTGTATTTATTTTCTTCATGCAGCCGTCTGAGAAATCAGTGTTAGAGGGAATAAGATGCAAACGATCTTTAGTGAAACAGGATCTATGATGTTGTCAGAAACTGTGTTGTGCCATCAAAAGGTCAATAGATGTGTAAATGACCGAATGTATGAGTACTCAATTCAATTCGTTTGTCGATGAAGAGTAACAGATGTCAGCGGAACATTGAACCGCTTAATCTGTGAGCTCTTCTCGAGCAAACAAACAGATGAGTGCAAATAGTAACAAAAGTGCAAAAAGTACATGTAGTGCAAATAGTCAAGGTTACAACTCCCTCTCCTGTAAAAGAGAGAGGTGTTTAGTTCCAGGTCCCTCTGTGACAAGCTTAGAGGACACTATGGTGTTGAGTGCCGGGCTGTGGTCGATGAACAGTATCCTCACATAAGTCTTCCTCCCGTTGGAGCCGTGTGTAGGCGGTGGCCTCTTTGCTCTGTCTTGCAAATTGCCAATTGCAGTACTTCCAGTGTGTTGGGAATTAGTGAGCTGACGTGGAACTTGATCAGCCACTGTGTAATATTGTGACTAACACCCAATCTACACCAGATGTGCATCTGCGGCAGAGCGCTATGCATGCCTGTCACCGAGCAGTTACACTCCAATGTTATCCAGCGCTGCAGTCTACACCATGCATGCTTTTGCTGCTCTGTTCATTTCACTCTTCATGTCTATTTCTGTGCAAATGACGGCCGTGAGTAAAATACACTATTTGCCGTATAAATGCACCATTTCTAAACATTAAACATAATGGGCCTTATTCATAAAAGTACACGCTAACGGTGGCGCTCGACTTTAAGTACATGGCTCGGTAGTTTGAGGCCATTCATAAAAGAAACGTGACGCAGAGTGTGGTGCCACTGTGGGATGCCTTTAAGCTACTGGGGTTGGTAGCACAGACAGCAACCAATGAAATTGCTACGTTAATGATACGCTAATGGTGTGTTGCATATTAAAGAGGTATGGCGGTTTGCCTCTGCCTTTGCCAAGTTCAAGGAACACCAAAGCAAGCCATGAAAGAGCATCAAAGGAAGGCCAAGGTTTTCACCAGCAGAACTCTGTGTCTTAAGAGAAGAGGTTTTGCTGCATGCTACAAAGTTATTTGGGAGTAGCATGGTATCAGTGTGAGTGCAGGGTCAGTCGTGAGGGGGACATCGATATAATGCCGAAAAAGGTGGAAAGACAGAGAAAGGTATGTAAGAAAAAAAATTAAAGAGCAAGCAAATGTAATCGGGAATCCCAACGAACAGGTGGGGCCACGTGATAGCGTGTTGACATAGGATGAAGTGGCCGTGCTAAGCACGATACCAGCAGAGCATCACAGGGGTTGGGTGGTCTAGATACCGCTCTGCAAAGTATAAGCCCCATGACTTCAGGCAAAAAACTTTCCTGTTGTTGTTTTCTCAATCAGCTTACCATGTCATAACAATAATATATAGATTATGGAAATATTTTCAGAACTGAAAATATGTTGTTTTATCAATTGGAGCCTATGTACATCCCAGCACATCCACTCCTTGTCACTCTCCATCTTCTACCAGCCAGCATACCTCCTCCACTCGCCCTGCGCAGTGCAGTCTCAGTGCATCAGCAAGCAGCTGGTGAGATGGTCAACAGAACAAGTGCTCAATCTACCGAGTGAAGCAAATGCCAACCAAAAAATATGTTTTGCTTCGCTTGACAGATTAATGGATGCCATTCTGCAAGGACAAACTGCAACTGTAAATGCAATTGATAATTTGGCATCTTCTATCACTCCACAAACACCAGCTCCAGTGAGTGAAGGCCCACTCGGACGCACACCTCCATTAGTCGTACAAGAAAGGTATATTCAATAAAGGTAATCCAAGCAACATCACTATCTCTTCAGGCTGAATCGATATCCAAGTACAAAAAGCAGTTGGTAAGTGTCTACGTCCAGTGACGGGAATAAATGAAGTGGATCGGGACAGAACCGAGAGACGAGGCTGAGTAATGATGTAGATGAATTGTTCAATACTGCCTAACCAAAGCATGGGAGATGCAGGGCCTACTGTATATAGCGAGGGTAATCATAGGAAGAGTGGAAACAGGTGTATGTGTGTTGATTGAGAAAACAGGCACCGGTGGTTAGTAGGCCGGCGAGTCTGAGCGCTATGGAGTGGGTGTGACACATGCCATCTAGCTCTCTGTCCTCGTTGCAGTCCTCCTATCCATCTTCAAGTGGAACACCATCTCGCATTGCAAATTTGTGTAGGGTGCCGCTTGATGTACCGCCATGATGTCACAAACCTTTTGGAGGGAGTACGTTACAGACCCTCATGTGTGGTCGAGACATCTGAAGCACTGTTTAAGAATGCCAAACACCCTTTCTATGATGGTGTCCATAGAGTGGTGTGCTGCGTTATATCTCCAGTCAGCTTCAGATGTCTCATTATTGATTGGGGTGAGTAGCAAGGGTCTTTATCCATGATCAGAATCACCATTGGAAATGTGTACTCAGTTTAAGTTTAAGTTACACTTTATTGATCCCCGTGGGGATATTAGTCCTCCCATCTCATTTGACCCATTCTAACTACTAATGAGCATGGGGCAGCAACAGTGCGGTGCTGGGGAACCAATTTCAGTTCTAAGGCCAGTGCCTTGGTGAAGGGCAATGGCTGGAGTATTAACCTAACATGCATGTCTTTTGGTGTGGGAGAATCCGGAGTATCTGGAAGAAACCCACGTGAACACGGGGAGAACCTGCAAACTCCACACAGGAAGGCCCCCAGTCGGCTGTGGTTGGGTTTTGTACCCAGGACCTTCTTGCTGTGAGGCAACAGTGCTGACCACTGAGCCACCGTGCTTGATTGATACATATTATATTATTTATATAGGTAGAATTGTTACAGAATGTTTAAAAAAATGAATAAAATACATTTTGAGATATTTCAAACAAATATGACTTACTCAACAACCATCCAGCAGTAATTTCTCAGCGGTCAAAGAGCTTGTGAAGACCTGACTGCTGCAGAATGTATTGAGCCATGGCAGGAACCTGGCTAATTTGTGCAAACATCAGTGATGACGTAATTTGCATCACAGGTGACCTGGACGTTTATAGAGAGGAATGATTTGCGGTTTCTGAATGCTGCTTCATGCTCTTTTGGGGGAATGATGGAGATGTGGTTGCAGTCGATAGCTCCAAGTACCTTTGGGAAACCTGCAATCCAGTAAAAATTGTGTTTTTTTGAACAGCCTCAAGGAATCTGGGGGAAGAAATGGAAAGCTGGACCCGCTTTAACATGGCAGCTGTAAATTGATAAACCTATCTTCAGATGGAGGACTGACTAATCCCTGAACCTAGACAGATGGTACGCTGAAATGAGCCAGCTGCAGATAAATGCAATGCCCTAGTCACCTTCACCAAGACGGGAACTGCATAGTTGCATTGGGAAGGTGATTGTAGCTCTGCCTCTAGATTGTGAAAGAGATGTAAAATAGTATTTGTGTTCAGTCACAATTGCTTCTTTGTGTCAATAAAGGTAAACAAACAAACAAACAAACAAACAAACATTGGTTACATCTTTATTGGTGCAAAATGGCGAGGCTATCTCACTGGGTGCTCCTCCAGCAGATCATCCTCTTCCTCATGGGCTCCTATAACTACGGTCTCAATGTTTGCCATTTCCAGTGTAGCAAAAACAGATGGGAACTCATCTTTTAAATGTCATCTGAATATTAATCACAAATTGTAAATTGCATGTGCCTTTTTAAATTATTAAATATGTGTGCCTAATTAAATTCTGTGACACTTTGTGATGTATTTCACAAACATTTTTTACTACTTTCAAATATTTAAAATTTTACACTTAGAGATGTGCAGTAATACTCTGCTGCTTAAGACGTGCTTGAAGCAGGTGGTATTTTTCGAGTGGCGGTGAGTGTTTATGAATCCCCTGCAGCCGTATGCTAATGATGAATGGGGAGACTCCGCCCAATACAGACTTCTCCCATTCGGAGGACCATTCCAAAGGCTGGCCATAACGACTGATAGATTCTATCGCTCTAAAATAAGCTAACAAAATGAAGATTTGAACGACATAGACATTCCAGTTAGGATTGTGCATGTCTAACTCATTCATAGTTGTGGTAGATAGGTTAAAGTTCCCGCAAACCAATGTAAAACCAAAACTGCCTTGTCGACACAGCATAAATGGAAATGTTGTGCTGCTGACATTTCCTGTTGTACTTCCAGTGTAGATTTGCGGTACGACAATGGTAAGTAACCACTGAAAAACACCTGTCCGGTATTTCTCCGCTGAGTGAACTAGAAGCCCCTCCCATACCTTTTTTTGACAGCCTGTAACTGGTCTTGTAACGAGGCCTTATGTTGCTCCACCACATCTTTGAGGGGCACAGTAGGGTGCTCTGCATGTTCTCCGCTGGTACACTCCTGGCACATGGCTGTCTCACATGGTGGACAATAAAACTCCATGATCTAGGAAGCAGGAAATTGCAGAGATTAGAGTTAGGCAAATGTTGATTCTCAGTTCAGATCATGGAAAGCCTTCACTGTCCCAAACTGCAAGAGATGCATAATAGTTTTGAAATATTCTAAGTAGGGGTGTAACGATAGTTTGCCATGCAAAAATGAGACACTGCCCATCGTGGAGATTAAAAATGGTTCGCAATGTCAACTCGGCTGTTGATCAGAGCATCAGAGCAGCGACAACAGATTGCCTGCAGCATGCATCAGTGTAGCGTTTGTTAAAATGACTATTGGATGAGTTTGACAAGGGAGTTATGTGTTTGGTTATATGTGTTTGCTTAATTGAAAGATGTGGTGTTTGCTATAACAGAGACAATGTTTCGTTTAACTCAATCTGGAATGTACAGGTAGCTGTTGTTTACTGTCACTGCTGCGCTATGCTAATTATGGGAGGTTCAGCACTTGTATTGTAACTTTTCATGAGGACGAGTCAAGTGTTTAGAGTTTCCAGTTTTTTTTTTACTTCCAGATTGTCTTGTTCACTGTATGCACTGAACTGTACTGAACAACAATATGAACAAAGATGAGTTAGAGTAGTGTTGGAGTAGGGACTTTATAGTATTTCCAACTAGTGAGTTGAGTTCAACTACTCATTACAAAGAGAAGTTCTTTTTGAATGAATCGTTCGCAAATGGTACAACACTAGGAGACACCCGTCTCCCCGTCTCGTTTTCTTCCTCGGACGAAAATGGATGGAGTTTCTTTTTGCAATGATTAACCTTTGGCTAGATAGACAGATGGCATGGAGTATATGGTGTAACGACACGATGGGTTACAGTGAGCTGCCATTTTGTTTGTAAGGTTTCATCAATTTTTTCAAAGAGCATGCTGCCCTGCTTGCTAGTATGTTGGATAGACTGGCATCATCACTACGTGTTAAGGCCATTTGGCTCCACAGAAACTTTTCCTGTTGTTGTGGAAACTGTGCATCTCCCTAACGAGGAAGAGGAAACACAAGAGAGGAATAGAAGAAACTGTTTTGCATAGTTTATGCCTCAGAACTAATAAAAAAGATTTTTCCTTATCAAAATTTTGTTCAAAATATCATGAGAGTATTGTGCATTGTGAACCCAGCATCACGTGGGCTGAGTGAATTGTTACACTCCTAATTCTAAGTAATGAAGATTGGAGAAATTAAAAGAGATTCGCACACTGTCGCAAAGAAAAGAACAAAATCTGTTTAGTGGCTTTGGTGAAAATGCTCAATCTATTGATGCATAGCGGTTGCTAAGAAACATCTCCTAGATGCTCCTGAACACATCATCAGTGATGGAACCTAGGGTCGTCAGGTGTTTTGGGTCTTTCAACATCAGACACCCTCACCCAGGCGACCCAGCCGAGGTTGATCAGACTCCAACATGTGTTCAGGTGGCATCAGCGTGTTCAAAATGGACAATCGTCCTGCTAGACACTGTCATCAGCGACACATCCAAGTACATATGGGATCTGGAGTTCAATTTATAGCCACCAAATACCGGAATAGATGGGTGGATACAATTAGTAACGGGACAGCCATTGCACATTAGTTAGAAACAACTGGCAATGATTAAGAGTAATATCAATAAAAATAAATAAAAATGTTATCAAGTGAGAGTTGAAACTGCTTCGTGCTAAGATTAAAAAAAGAAGAAGAATTAAATGAGGACCTGAACACTGTATAAAGACAATTTGAAATATGACCCTCTTTAGAATGATAGGTATCAATTATAAAGGCCTGATAAAAAATGTCAATGACTTTTCTCCATAAAGGTTTAAGCTTTTCTCTGATCTAATAAGATCTAAACTCAACCCTACCAACATGCTATATTCTACAAGACTACTCAAATCACACCAGAATACACTTACCCTATCAGAATACCCTAACCACACCAGAATACCCTTATCATACCAGAATAAACAAACCCTACCAAAATACCCTAATCCTGTCAGAATACCCGAGCAGAAAACCGTACCCTTCCAGAATAAACCAACCCCATCAAAATACCCTACCCCTAACAGAATACCCTATCCTATCAGAATACTCAAAACCCATCAGAAAACCCAATCCCTACCAGAATACCCTACCCTATCAGAATACCCTAACCCTATCAGAAAACAGTACCCTTCCAGAATACCCTACTCCTACCAGAATACTCTACCCTACCCTAACTTCCCATTGCATCTCTTACATTGCCTCCATGGTTGGGGCAGGAGAGAGGCTGGCCCGTGGCCACAGCAGCGATGGTTTCCAGGGTGGAGGCTTCCTGATGGCAGCTGCTAGAAGGCCTCTGCAGCACATCCATCAGGTTAGTGATGAAGAAATTACTCTGCAATGCAGCCACACCCTTCTCTGGCAGGATGGATGTCTGGCGGCACACAGGGCAGGACAGCGTCAGGCTGTGGGTGGGGATGTAGTTCTGTAGGCACCTGGCGGAGGGGAGGTGAATGCATGAGGGGAACAGCTGTGTGATCACATGATACAAGTTACCATTACTCTCTGCAGGAGTCTGCAGACAGGATAGGATAAACAGTACAGAGGAGCAATGGGGGTCGTGAAGGTTTTAGCGATTCCAGTACCATTATTGATTCTGCTTAACCTTTCCTAATTTTCTCGATTCCATTCCTTTTTTATTTTTTATCATTAGACTTTGGCTTATAATAATTTCCCATTCTGGTTATAGGATTCAAAGCAGAATCAATAGTCTTGGTTAGTTCTCTGAGGTATTGTTGTTTTTTCAAATTATGAACCGGTTCCAAATTTTTAACACAGTTTTCGGTCCCCATCCATAGTACAGAGAAGAGAACAACATTAAATATGCTATTATGACTGGAACTGGAAACTGCTGTTTAATACTAGCATCTAGTCTTCATCTACTGTGTGGATAGCTACGGTAGCTTCCACTGGTCTAGATGGAGGGGTCAGCATTGTTTGACCATTGTTTAGTTAAAGTTGTAATGATATAATATGATATGATACTTCGCAATGCAAAAATGTGGTGATGTGCATCGTGGAGATGAAAAATGGTTCGCGATGATAGATCAGCTTTTGTCAGACCAGTGCTGCATCATATGAATACAACACACTGCATGCAGCTTGTGTCCCACCCACTGAAGGCAGAGCTTGTCAGTGTGGCGTTTGTTAAAATTACTACTGAGTGAGTTTGACCAGGGAGTTAGACGGTATATGTGTTTGGTTAAATGTGTTTTGTTAAATAAAAGACATGGTGTCTGCGATAACAAATGGGGACAACATTTTGTTGAACTCAAACTGGCGACAGCTAGCTGTGTGCTAGCGGTGGGCGGTTTGGCAATTCTTTTTGTCTCGGCTCTTTCGAACCTTTCAAAAGGATAAGCCAAGTACCTTTGGTTTGTCTTGTTAACTGTGCCGAACAACGAGTCAAACTACTTGAAAGAAGTCGAGTTTGAGTAGTGTCGTAGTTGGGACTTTCTAGTAGTTTGAATTGGTGAGTTGAGTTTAACAACTCAGTACTACAAGTCGTTCTTTTTGAATGAATCGTTTGCGAACGATACAACGCTAGGAGACACCCCCATCTCTCAGGTGAATGGATTCCCCTCAGATGAAAATGGACAATGTGGGGGGCTTTTCGGCATTGATCGAGAATGAAAAGATGACGTGGAGTATTATGGACTAACTTCACAATGGGTTACAGTGAGCTTCCGTTTTGCTTTTGAGGTTTGGAAAAGTGCATGCTTACTCTTTGGCCTGCGCGCTAGCTTATATTGGATGTATTGGTATGAATATTTGGTTAGGCCACCCGATGCCACAGAGGCCTTTTCTGTCGTTGAGGGGACTCTGTTTCTTTTGTGTTGAAATTTGTTTAAAATATCGTGGGAGTATTGTGAATTGTGAACCCAGCATCGTGTATCGAAACCAAATCGTGGGCTGAGTGAATCATTACACCCCTATTATTTAGACAACTGAGAGGGATCCAATCCTAAAGTTTTATCATGAATGAACTACAGGTGAAAGCATGGCATCTTGCATACTTGCAAATGTCAGATGAAGGAAACCCCAGCTATGGACAAAGAGAGTTGTTTACACAACGTTAATGATATGAATAAATCTCACTTGTGTCCAATCTCAGACGCAATTTACACTGAGCTCAGTTACCTTTTCTACATTGAGCTATAACTATACAAGACAGAAGATGACATCAAAAAAAGAGTAAGGAACAGATGTATGCTAAAAATTGCATTATTTTTAAAAATGGCCAGAAAGAAAAACAAAACAAAGAAATAAGCCGCATCCTGGACTCTTGAGTACTGTATAATCACATGGATTAGCCCTACCAAATATCCTAACCCTACCAGAATAGCCTAACACTATGGGTGGCACGGTGGCGCAGTGGTTAGCACTGTTGCCTCACAGTGAGAAGGCCCTGGGTTCAAACCCCGAATGGGGCCTTTCTGTGTGGAGTTTGCATGTTCTCCCGTGTTCACGTGGGTTTCCTCCGGGTGCTCCGGTTTCCTCCCACATCAAAAGACATGCATGTTAGGTTAATACTCCTGTCAGTGCCCATGACCAAGGCACTGGCCTTCAAACTGGAGTTGGTCCCCGGGCGCTGCTCAGTGGCTGCCCACTGTTCCTAAGTTGTTAGGATGGGTCAAAATGCAGAGAACTAATTTCCCCAAAGGGGATTAATAAAGTGTAACTTTAACTTATGAGGATACCATTACCCTAATACCATACTCTTAACT
>OMOX01155899.1:0-10959 GCA_900312595.1 Guentherus altivela | reverse complement strand
CAACAGCGGCAAAATCACAAAAGCGTTGTTGGAACTCCTCAGCCAGAGATGAGATGTCTGCTGCATACCTCCTTGTTTGCGCGTTGATATTGCTCTGTGGAAAACTTTCCTTTTTTTATTTGCGGTCGCCATTTCAGAAATTGGCCTGAAAGGGTCACACAGGGATCATGCAGCCAGAGTTCGACTGAGTGCTGCTGCCCTCTTCTGGGTAAATATAAAATAGCTTTTGTACGTGTGTATTTTATGCGCTGGTCAACAGTGGTGGCGGGCCACATATTATAGATTTTATGACAGAGGCTGCGGGCCTGATTAAATTTGACCACGGGCCGCAATTGGCCCGCGGGCCGGACTTTGGACATGTCTGATGTAGGGGCTAGGCCCTGTTTTGCTTTACAATTGATCAGTAAAATCTTAAAATCAATTCTATCATTTACAGACAAACAGTGTAAATAAGCTGATTCAGGGGTGATGTGAACATGTGTTTTGGTACCAGTTAAAAGTCTAGCAGCAGCTTTCTGTATCAGCTGGAGCCGAGACAGAGACTTTTTGCTGAGACAGGAAAAGAGAGCATCACAGTAGTCCAACTGAGAGGATACAAAAGCATGAATTACTTTTTCAAGGTCGCTATGGGAAAGGAGTGACTTCAATTTTGCAATATTCCTCAGTTGACAGAAACAATATTGGACCACTCTCTTGACGTGCTCGTCAAAGGATGGATTACAATAAAAATAGCATAAATTCCTGGCAGAAAATGTTACGTTAGCAGATAGACTAACTTATTTATGGTGGACAGACTTTGTAGAAAGCCATTGACTATTTGCACTGTTTTTTGCTTTTGCACTATTTTATTACTATTTCGCTCAATGCACTTTTTTGTCATTTGTTTGCTTGTATGTTTTTTCTGAGAGGAGCTAGCAGATCAAGAATTTCAGCATTCAGTTAACATTTGTTTCTGCCCATTGACCAATAAACCACAACTTTAACCAGTAGTAATTTATCACGGAGTTGATATTGCGCATATTGTATAGTACACGCATTCTATGGTATATGCTGTTTAGATATCGCATTGAAAGCTCACAGTCATCGGAGAAAGGTTCAGTGAGGACCATTCTGTAGCCGATCGTCTCTTAATCTCCTGGTCTGCCGTCCTGTGGAAATGTTTTTCTTGCTGCTCTCCTTATTTTGTAGTTGTTTTTGAAGCAACATTTTACAACAGTTTCTACAATTCGTAAAAAAAAAAGGTTTACAAGTCGCATTTGCATCTTGAGTTACAGCACAGCAGAACCTGAAGCTTTCAAAGATTGTTTTCGACCACGAACACTTATACATCAATAAGCTGCATACTTATAGTGCAAAAGGAAACGAGTCTTTCATGGATAATTCCTGTTGTATTTTTAATAGAGGGGTTGTTTATTTGTACTGTTTCTCTTCATTGTTTGCTTTTGTTTTTGTGATCACATAAGAACCAGGAGATATGAGCACACGTGACTGGTCTCTCTCTTCAATTAGCCATATAGCAAATTGAATTAGAATAGAACCTGATTTACTATTTATGATTTATTGCTCTGCAGTGTACTTAATATTTGTCTCTTACCAAAGCCAACCTCAGGCTTGAACCTGTGATACAATCTGGAGTTAAGTCAGTAGTGATAGGGAGATTGACTTCACATTCACTCTCAAATTGGCTGTGATGTATGTATCATCTGTTCTGAAAGAACAAGTGCCCTTAACCCCAGAATCGATTCAAATCCCCTGGTACTCTCTCGCTAACCTTTGTCTTGTTTCCTACTCCATTCTATATGAGGCAGGTTCAGATTTGATCCCAGGATGAAGTCTTAGTACTCTGATCTCTACCTTTATGCCTGGTTTGTTGAGGATGACAATTTCTGATCAGGCTGTCCGAGATGATGTCATTAATATACTATATGTATAATCATATTCCCCTTTAATTCAACAGAGATTCTTTGTTTCGCCCTGAACGGGGCTCTATCTAGTGATCGGTCGATCGATAGATCAACAGACAATTCATTACTGTGAAGAAATTGGGTTGTCAGGGTCGGCTGTCAGGGTCGGCAGTACCAGAGTACAAAACAACTCCAAAATACTCGAAAGAAAAAACATCTATTTGCAAGGTAAAAAAAACAAGAAAACATTACGTACGTTGTCTTCACAAAGACATGTACCATAGCTTAATTGTACTCAGTATGAGTGCATCATAGCTTAGGTTTTCAAAGAATGCTTAGCTTAGTTGTGCAAAGAATGCGTGCAAAATGTGTATTCAAGATACATGTGTAAAGTATGTTTGCTTATGATGTAATGGATGCGGAAAATGCCATACAGAGAATATACACGATAGATCTATCTAGCTATCTATATACCCATCTATCTATGACAGTGAACAGGGCAAAAGCCATGTTTCGCCTCTTTCTTAGACAATTGCCATGCAGGCAAAAGATCCCCTTGAAAATCCTGGGAGAAATCTAATTAAGGAAATAACCATCTATAATAGAACAATGACAGGTTTCACTTGGCGTCTAGTGTGCTTTGTCTTCCCGTCAACACCTCTTCTCCAAGTCATTTTCCATGTCCGAGGCCATTTCAGAGCTTTGAGACAAAGACACCTGGAGTCAAGAGAGTAAGTCAAATGTTTTACAACTTCAGTTACATCACATTCACTTCAGCTGACAATCTTTGCAATTTTACTGTGCAGTTTATTTAGTCAATGTCGTGTCTGTGGGTAACCTTTTGGAAGGGAGAAAAATGCAGTAGCACATTAATAAACTGCTCATGACATTCAGGAATCAACGATAACATTTTTTTTAAATCGAACTTCTCTACAAATTAATGTATTACTATGTGCTACACAGTACGCAGTGGATTTCAGAATAAAAGTCATCTGCAACAATTGTAATTTTAAGCCTATATAAGCCTGTGATTAAAAATCAAAACAATTCACAAGGAATTTGATGTAGTGCTTTGTTTCAGATATATTAATATGACAATTCTTTTTCTATTTAAAACAATCTTCATTCACTCATTTTTACTAAGTGTGGGCTGCCAAACAAATGAGTTTTTAGAGGTTTTTCTTACAATCATATAAAATAGATTAAAGTACAATGTATTTTATATCTTGTTGTTAGATCTAGATTGTATAGTTGAAGCAGGGGGCGGGGCAGGATTAACTTTTGATCTCTGTGAATTTCCTTTCAAACTCTTCTACAGCGGTGCTATTGGGATTGAAACATGGATTGGTTCAAATCAGTCAAATTATTGAGGAACAATTAAAACACAAACGTGCCCAAAAATTGCTTTTTTTCAACTTATTTGTACAAGCTACATATTATCTCTGGTCTATTCCCCTGATTAAAATGCATACAGTGCATGACCACAAACTCAATAAACACCTTGCAGTTGTATGTGATGGCTGAATTGCTATTTATTTGAATTACTTATTTGCCACAAACTTGTAACATGGACCTAGCCTTCATGCTCTGTAGTCTACATTGACACTCAATAGGAAATCACATTACATACTACTGTGCACAAATAAATGCATCTTATTTAGAACTTACATAAATAATAGGCTTTGTGCAGTATAGACCAAAGCTCAGGTGAAATGTTATTTATTTTGTTATTGAGTTTGTAAACTTGTAAGCTTACATGCTTTAACACTGTAGGATGGTTCCTACCTTACAATGGATATTTTTCCTGTATATCCCTGTGTGGGTGATTATTAAAGCTCCCATTTATGCCATATACTGCTCAATAGACAAACCTAATCTTCTGACCATATATGTTAGTGGTTGTAACCGGGACTGCAAAGTAGTTTGACGACAACACCAATTATACTGTAGCTGACATTGGTCCTGTGTACAGTGCATATGTTGCTTTTAAACTGCTGTTTTTACATTGCGTTCATCCTTCAACCTGAATGGCTGGACTGCATGTGGGAGAGGGTATTGTTCAAAGCCACTGAGTCACTCTACATCTGTAAATATAGTCATGGCAAAATGCTATTAGTCTGGCTGGCTTATATCCAGAAATAAGCACTTCATATTGCAGTGCAATAACTACAGAAATTATGAGGGACATTCAGGTAATTTCTATGGAATTATACAGTCGTTTCCCTGTAATTTGTATGTAATGCAACCCAGAAATATCCTGTGAATCAAGTCACGTGACTGCATGATGACCGTATAATGAAGTTGTTTGCTGGGTTGTTTGATTGGTTGAATAATGGTTGAAACTGTAATCTTCCCATCATCTCCATTTTCTTTCAGTGATGAAACACCTGCACACTGAAAAATGGTGTAAAAAAAGGCATGGTTTGAACCAAAAATGTTTTCAAGAGTGATGCCCTAGGAAAACCAGTTTTGGTTCCATAAAGAACCTTTAAGAGCCTTTAAAAAATCATTCCTTAAAAGGGTGTGCCAAAGATGATTCTATTGATGGTGATGGTTCTTTGTGGAACCACATAGCCTGGTAAAGAACTATGTTTTAAGGGGCCGACGGACTCAACTTTATCACTATCCTAGCTTTCTTCTTGAATCTATTGGCGAATTCTACTAAACAACCCTTTTTTTAAGCAGAGAAAGAATGAGGCAAGAACTGGAGTGTATCCACTGTATATTGATTTTTGGGCTAGCTTGCCCTCTGTTCTGGTATCGGTGTAAATGCATTGCGAGAGCATGTCTACAAACAAATGGTCTACCTCATTGGTTGTGACAGCTCCATTGAATTTGATGGACAGGAACTAATTTTTCCATCATACCCAAATAAAAACAAAAGAATGAGTGCATATAAGTGGCTTATTAGGGTCAGGTGTTGAGCAAACCCTATAAATGCAAATGTTTAGTAGATTTTCTGTCTGCTGTCCTTATAGGTTTAGCGTTATTTTTCTTTTTATTTCTATTGAGAAAAGAAATATGTAACTACTATTCTGCCTATCACTGCATATATATATATATTTTTTCAAATTGTCACTGTCAGGAATATCATACTAAATGTTCTTCAGATGCTGTCATTGCATACAGTATCATTTGTTTCAGTTGTAGAAACAGACTCTTTAAGGTCATGCTTCAGATAGGCTCCATGTTGTTTGCTTTGTTGATCACTTCACATTATGCATGAATCCACAGGGCTGTCCATTCAGAAACAAACACATATATATAAAAGAAATCACCAGGTATCCTGATTATGTAGAAAGTTTCATTATGTTCTTATATATATATGAGTATTCAAGCTTACATTTTAATTTGTCCTTTTCAAGGGCATACGTGTGGTTTGCACTGATTCAAATTCTTTTCAGCTATCTTTTTTTTGTGCAAAACCATTGTACACTGTAGCTTTATTATGCTACTTTCCTCAATAATCAAAGTTTATACAACATTCAAACTATGATCGCCTTCCAGCTTTCTGGACAGGCCATACAAGTGGACAAAAATTACATAAATGAGAAAAAGATGTTTCAGACAGCTAAAAATTGTTGGTAATGGGACAATTCACTGGTGTCTCATCATTGGTAGGGACATGTCCCCAAATGGCACTTCAAATATCTACAGCAATACTTGGATGAGACAAATATGTGAGTGCTGTTGTGTCAACAATAAACATTGAGGTTGTGGGAGGTGCAAAGTGAGAGGCATTGTGTTGTGTAAACATAGACTGGCAGCAGAATGGGCAACCCAGCTGGTCAAGAGAGGAGCAGTGCCCAGGGATTGAGGGTGGTATCAGCAACAGCATGGACGATAATCGGAAATAAGGTCTTCCGATGGAATGCTTTGGTGAGCCACGGCTAGTCAAGAAGTGGTTGATATTTACTAAAAACAGATTGAATATCCTCTGTTGTCCCGCCACCAAAGTCAGGTTCATCGGGTACCGGTGACAGTTGCTCTGCTTCATGCTGAATGTCCACGTCGCCTCAAAAGCTCGACCAGGCGCCGCTCAAAAATGTTGTGTGCTTTGTAGGTGTGGGAGTGAGTGTGTCAGCTGATCAAATCAATGGCAGAAATTATTTTTTTTTTCGATTAAAATAGTTTTCCTTTGCTTTTCTGTGAACTCCTAACCACAATTTAAATCACCATATGTCACCGCCCAACATAAATCAAGTGTACACCAGCTGCTCACGTTTCAAATACAAAACATGGTTGGCTGCCGCGTGGTGCATGAAATTTGCATAACCTAGGCCAGGACTCTAATTCTCTCATCACACCAAAATTCTTGCCACCCACCTTCCCAGAATCCTTCATGGGGCTTCTCTGCCTGCTCTCGTTGAAATTAATGGAGAGGTAAAATTTGCGAGTTATGTGATTGATCATCAGGGGTTCACATCAACAGCTCACATCTAGGTGGTATCAGAAAAGAAATACCCCCCCCACACACACAAACACAATGTTTCATTTATTTATTTTTTTCTTGCATCTTGCTTCCACTATGAGTCTAACTATATCCTTTACAATAAGTAGAGGAAGTCAGGGTTCAGAGTTGTGAACTAAAACTAAAGGGTTTTACAAATTACCACGAAACACAAAATACACCCAGCAACTCCTCCAATGCCTTTCCATGAAAACCACCCTCATTTTCTTTCGTCTCCTTGCAGCCGTGTCACACCTGTGCGGGGGAAGCCCCTCAAGCAACTTTTGAAACGGGCCCCTGCTGTCCGTTGCATGCCATGCCAGGGTGTCTGTGTCAGGAGGAAGGTTCATTTGACCTTATTGAAGGAAAAATGTGCATGTATTCATAGCCCTGTGTACCTGTGTTCGAATTCAAGTGCAACTCTAGTCGTCAATGGACAGCAACCATGTAGCCGAACATCAAAATGCTTGGTCTGAGAGCACCTCCCAACAAATGAAAGAATGAAAAGTGAAATAGGGAGAAAATATAGTGCAAATAGAAAAGTAAGAATAGTAAAAATATGTGCAAAAAATAGTGAAACTAGCCACATCATAAACGCACACACACACACACACACACACACACACACACACACACACACATACATACACTGTATGTACAATATGCATATACATGAAACTCATACTTATTTCTCTTCTGATTGCAGCAAAGATGTAAGCTTATTAAGGTAATATTTATACCATGATACAAATGCTACAAACATCCTAAACAACTGGTTTAGAGTTGCCTCAGGTTGGTGATTAGACTCCACTATTTAACTGATGCTCTGAGAGATGTTCACATGACAGATCACACTTTTTGATCCGTGATTAGATAGTAAACACAAAGTTAGGGGTACGATGAATGCCAACCATTGATCAATCCGTGCTAACTAACATTTATTCTCTGATCGTTTTTCATGCAACTAAGAATAGTTTTATGCAATTTGCTACAATAAACACAACATGTAATTGAACAACAAATGTAATTGAAAGATCAGTTTAAAAAGATGGGTAAACTCTCATTTAATTTATCAACTGTATATTCAGTACATATCTCGAACTGTCCCATACCTCATAAATGCGTCTATACAGTGGTATCTGTCCATATAAATGTATGTGTATGTGAATTTGTATAGTCTAATGTCCAATGTACACTTCGCTATCAAAAAATAATGAATACTGCACTGTTTTCCTTTTGCACTATGGGAGGTCCCGTCCTGCACCATGTGTACTTGTTATATGTGTGTACTGAAGTGTTTGTGCCTCAGCACTAATGTCACCGAGTCAAATTCCTTGTGCATGATGTATGCTTGGCTATTAAAGGTGATTCTGAATATGACTTTTTTTTTGTTAATAAACTAAGTGCTGGTGGGTTTAACCTGTATTGGATCGCTGCTTCAGTGTGATGGTTTATTAGATAGGAGGTGGTAGAGAGCAGAACCACACTTAATGAGGCGTTACTCTGTGTCCATCACGGTCTTTCCACCTGTGAGTGCTCAATGAGTGTCAATGAGTTTTTTCAAGGCATGATATTGATATATTTAGAGTTGATCTCGATGTAAAAAATGATGTCATGTCAAGAGACACCAAGAGGATAGCTACTGATACGATCGTAGCGGCTTCAAACATATAATATAATTTCAGCTGAATGCAGCCACAAAAAAAAACTAACAATTTGTCTTTCCAAAGTAAAATGAAAACTCATCACTGATGAGTCTTTTGACCTGTATTCAGACTTTCCCCAGGTCATATAACGTGGTCCTGACAAACCTCTCCTCTCCATAATCACTTCTGTCACAAGCAAATGAAGGGGAGCCATGGAGAACTTCCTCCAGCATCATTATTGTCATGTGCTAAGCCTTGTACTTAGCCCTGCCACCTGTAATTAATGTCAATGGACAACCACAGCTGAGCTGATGCTGAGTTAAACTATATGACAGCCTATCAGCCACTCTACTTTCACTTTACCTCCCTCTGTTGTTCACTAAGGGGAGCCATATTTTGGAACTGACTGACAGACTGATTCCTTGTGTGATGGAAGGCAAAAATTAATGTTGGAGAATAATTTGTTGTGAAACATTGCTAAGCCCTGAAGACAAACTGCATTAACAGGCTTCGCGACTGAAAGTAACAGACACAATTGGCATTTAGCTGATGATTATGATAACCATTTATTAACTTCAGTGAAACTTTGTATTATATTTAAATGTATACAGTCAATGCAGCCTTACTTTTTCAAGGTCAAGCACAATGTTTAAACATTGATTATCATACAGATGAAGAGTGCTGACTTCTGGTCATCTTGGCTATCACATCACTTATCACAGCATATCACATCTGGTAATTACGTCACATCTGGTCATCAAATCATATATCATATCTCATCACATCATACCTGGTCATCAAAGCACCTGACATATCGCATTACATCACAAAACATCACATATCACATCACATCACATCACATCTGGTCATCACAAAATCAAGGGACTCTTTCCCAACACGCTACAACAGTTCCCCAACGACAGTTTGGCACTGTCCCAAACCACCTCCTAAATTATTTTTCTCAATCACATTCTTTCCTCTCTGATTTGGATAGAACAGACTCTCTAGAGGAGATTATTTCTGGGACGATGGTAAATTAAAGAAATTAGGCCTGATGCATGGAATTTATAACACTAGGCAAAGGTAGGAATTATTTTCAGGGCATGCTCAAAGTATTTCTCCGTTCACAAATCTACCTCTAGAACCTTACAAATTTTCCAAGGATTTCCCTCAAAACAAAGATTGAAGTGATTGAAATCAAGAAACAACCCAGCCAACCATGGTAGAATTTTTCGGGAAACCGGATTCTAGCAGAAGATACCAATATGTATATCTATATATACTGTATGCTGTAAAATCCTTATATGTATATGTGCTGTATGATTTCTCTGTTGATTCAAACATTCTTATACTTGTGTTTTATTTAGCTCTTACTTTGAATGTCAATCTGGACATGATTTCTCATGTCAATGACATCACATTGTCAATTTATGAAGACCTATGTAATTATTCTCTTATAAACCAAATTGACAAAGTGTTGATTTGGCTCCCTTTTGATTTCATTAGGGCAACTGGCTGCAGACATCGAGATCCGAGAGCCAAAAACTGAGAACATTACCCTATTATAATATTGCATTCTATGGGCTTAATGGCATTAGTGCTTCGTTTTTCAGAGGCTAACGACGCATTGTCTTCCTGCCTATTTGGGCTCCGAGGCGCTGCCGCTACATTATGAGACTGTTTAATCGCCTTCGGTACCCTGCGTCTGCTAACTGCAAAAAGAGGCAACATGAAGTACCATCAAAGCAAGGTACTGCTGTTGCTATAGCAATTGTAATTACAAAAGGTTCATTAACTCACAACCGTTTTAAGGGGGTTCACATTGAGGAAATTTACATATTGAGGGAATTAACCCTATTGGCAGGAAACCAATGTCTTTAAAATGGGACTTACTGTAACAAAGGGGAAGAAATAATTGTAAAAATGCGATGTGCTTGTTTGTGAAAAATGGAAATGTGTATGTGTGTGTGCACACACATAGAGGGATGATGCTAAAATACATGAAAAAATGTCCCTCCAAAGACTGAAT
Source organism: Guentherus altivela (assembly GCA_900312595.1). Classification (NCBI taxonomy): domain Eukaryota; kingdom Metazoa; phylum Chordata; class Actinopteri; order Ateleopodiformes; family Ateleopodidae; genus Guentherus; species Guentherus altivela. The sequence goes on along the minus strand of OMOX01155899.1, from coordinate 930 downwards.
GCCGCAGCACATTGAACATTTTCAAAGTCTGCCAATGTTCCTTTAGAGCACGACACAATCCCAGAATGAATGAAGAAACAAAATTACCTTTGGCCTCAAACAATTGAACACAGACAGCTTGGCAAGTACCAGACTTTCAAACTTTTCAGGATGCTGAATGAGACTTACTACAATGATTATTTTGAATTAACCATTTCATTTTAGCCCAAAGAGAATACTATCTACAAGGAAAACTCAGGCAAACTCATGTAAAGCTCCATTTAGAGTGCTCTCTCTCCCTCATGAAATGATTTTATATAATCAATGACAATACTTTCTGAGATACACTGTAAACCTGAACACTCAAACTCACCATTTGCATTGGATACAGTAAACTGGTGTTCAATAATTGTACTAACTAAAACATATTAAGTGCTATTAACATTTCCTCACATTTTAGTTCACTAAACTGGTAAGTTGTGGTTCAGTTGAATTTTATTTTCTGTTCTAAGTAACAAGAACGTTTGCTGATTAATTTACAATGACGTGATTATTGTGGCGGCAAGTGAGTGGAATTAAAAGTTTAAGTTAAAAATGTTTAATTGGATTGGTGAACTCTCATGGTAAACTCTGAATCAGAACATAAAGCAAATGTCGGTGTTTTGAGAACATAAACTTAAACATTTTGTGGCAATCAGTTGCCATATATATATATTTTTTAGTTCTGTTTACTTATTTGGGCTTATGGTGTATCAAAGATTTAGCTAGGTAGATAGATAGATAGATGGATAGATAGATAGATAGATAGATAGATAGATAGATAGATAGATAAATAGATAGATAAATATATAGATAGAAAGATATATAGATAGACGGACAGACAGACAGACAGACAGACAGACAGACAGACAGACAGACAGACACACTACATTCGTCCCCCATGGGGAAATT
>OMOX01155881.1:0-10081 GCA_900312595.1 Guentherus altivela | reverse complement strand
GACATCGTGAAAAAAAAGTCCACCTCCCATTCCGTATGAAAGTGATATGTTTTTGCCTTCTTACTTGGTCCAGCTTTCTCACTCATTTTGATCACCATATGTTTTAGCAAGGGCTTAAAATCTGAGGTAATTCGCTGACTAGCTTGTAAGTTTTGCTGCGCTTAGCGCCGTTGTTTACGCATGAGCGGTGACCTAAAGGTCAAAATTCAGTTGTCATCTGAATGGTTGCCCTGTATGTCAATCAAGTGACGGGATGTTTGATAGGCTGACAAATATTTTTTTTAATGTCACGCTGCGATCGACCAGTACTACCTCTGCGATCGACCAGTAGATCGCGATCGACGTAATGAGCACCCCTGTTGTAAGGTGTCCTCAAGGCAGAGCAGGGCCCCAGTTATTTCCAGCACAAACCCCTCAGCAGTTATATTCCCTGATGGAGCCTCGTCTGCCTGTTGAAGTTGTATCTTAGGCAAAACATCTCCTGGAATATTAAACTGGATGGAAAACGATCACATCCACTGTCACTGCACTGTTTTAAGCATGTCTTTCGCGTGCGTGCACACCATCCGTTCCGTAGAGCTGGTGATGATGGGATGGGGATAACAGGAATTAGTGTGGTGCTGTCGTTTTAACTACCGACTCCGCCTACGCAGGACTGGGGAGCCACTTGTGGATCATCGCCATTGGCTCTAATGCCAGCACCTACTCGGTTACAAGTGAAGTTTCCGTTTGGGTTGGAATAACTTGTAGGAAGGGAAGACAACACTCACACTGGATTCGATCGCCGGCCGCGGTTGCCTTTCTTGCCAATGACAGGTGTGCCAAAGTGCTCAGGGTTGGTGAGAGGGAGCCTATCCAAAGTCTGACATGTAGATCAACAACAGGAAAGGGATTAAGTATCATATAACCAAACTTCAGAGGGCAATGGATTTGTGTTACATAAGTGGAAGAATTTATCCATATGGCATAACTAACAATAGGTCACTGTTATGCAAATAAAGATAGAAAATGAACAGATTCATCCAGTGCCATGAATAATAGTGTTTATGTTTGGCAAATTTCCACTGATGTCAGTTCACGTATTCAATAGATGTTTTACACAGAATGTAATAAATACATGACCACTAGATGAGACAATTCATAACCTTTTCAAAATCTTTTCATTTCTTTTTGGCTTTCTAGTGTCAAAGAGTATCATTATACTATAACGGTTGGCTGTTGGCAACTTGGGGTGAACAATGAACCTTCATTTGTTTCCCACCGTGATTCCACAGTTTGGGCAGTTGTTAACCTGCAGGATAGCACAAACTGAACGTACCTCACTCTCTGCAAAGTGACGTGCTCCTTTCAGGCACAGAGAGGAACGTCGAAGGGTCTTCTCATCGCCGTCGTCAAACACTTCAAAGAGTAGGAGAGGGAATACTGTGAGGCTGAATTTAGGCCAAGGAGTCCATCCATCCATCCTTCCATCCACACAGACACCTCTCTGGGGGACCACAGCACAAACTAGACAGCAGCAACCAGAGAGTGCCTGTACCCCTGCCAACGAGGAGCTACTCTCCACACTATCTGGATCATCCGAATCAAGATTAGCATCAAATACGTTTCCAGCCCCATTTCCGGCATTTCCACACAAACTCCCACACAAAGTCCTTCACTGACATTTTGAAGATATTTTTTATGTGTGTTTTTTCATCAATCTCTCACTATCTCACTCCCGGGTTTCTCACTATCGGTTGGTGATTGTCTAGTGCAGTGTTAGTTTCTTCTGTCGATTCACTTGCACATTCAGTTCTGACCAATATATTTAAAAAGAAAGACATACCAGAATGGCAAAGCACAACTGTTTCTTTTCTAACACTTGTTACAATTGCACTGGCGGAAACTGAGTGTTTGAGATGATATAACCCTGGGTAGTGCCAAGGACTCTTAAATTCCAGTCCCGTCGCCAACCCAGCCTGGCTCCAACACTGTTTTACTGTGTAGGGATATGATTGAATTACGTGGTTACTATTATGTTATTGTTATTATATATTTTGCTACATCGCTAGGAAGTTAAGTAATAATACTTTTGCTCACTGCCATCCCACAAGTGAAAGTAAAATTGACAAAAAGGAAAAATGGCAACATCTACACTTCTAGAGCAAAACAGCAAATCCTATCTTTTCTTCCATGGGCATTATCTGACAAGCTCTAACCAAAATCATTCTGCTAGCTGAGATATCCTGCTAACAAACAGGCAGGCAGACAGACAAGGGTGAAAACATAACCTCTGTGCAACTTCAATGGCAGAAGTTATAAACTCTTCCACCTCAGTTATAGAATGTGCCGTGTAGCAACTCAGCTTTTTGGTTGAATTGATGATTACAAACAACTCTGGTTTTCTGAGACAAAAGAATACGAAAGACCCTGACCGTCTCAATTTCACTTCACAGCTTAATTAGCACTTCCAGGTTCTTTGTCTTGTTTTAGACAGCAAGTAGAGTAACACGTCCCAAGAAAACTTGTGTGACGAAGAAGTCTATGAAAGACAGAGGAGTAGATGGTTTCATGCACTCTTCCGTCTTTGTTTCATATTGAATAAAGCACGGTGGCACAATGGTTAGTACTGTTGCCTCACAGCAAGAAGGTCCGGGGTGCGAACCTGACTACGGCCGACTGGGGCCTTTCTGTGTTCACGTGGGTTTCCTCTGTAGGCTCCGGTTATCCCACACATAATGCATGTTGGGTTAATACTCCTGCCATTGCCCTTGATCAAGGCACTGACCTTACAACTGGAGTTGGTCTTCGGGCGCCACACTGTGGCTGCCCACTGCTCCTAAATTTCCCCAAGGGGATCAATAAAGTGTGACTTCACTTACCGACCGTGTATATACTAGCATCTGTCAGCTTATTGATGGTGGCCTCCTGGTAAACGCCATCCTGGTTCTTCACCTCCACAACAGCCCCCACCTGAAGGCAAATGGATGGACACACAGTTGGCAACAGGATACAAATCATTATTATTATTATTATTATATTAGGTTTGACTCAGTTCGACCATCTAGAATTTATAAACCTTTTGATTTGATTTATAGTTATGAGAAAACATGAAATAAAAATTGGGCTGTCAAAATTAACGCGTTAACTTTTGTGATGAATTAGAAATGTTTCAAGCGTTCATGAAATAACACCGCAATTAATTATGATGTCATAACAGGCATGCACACACAATGATCCACTATGCTAGGTAAGATGGATGGGAAAGACAGAGTTCTCGGTGGGAAGTTTAATTTCAAAAAGTTGTGGAATGGCTATACAGACAAAACAAAGGTAACTTTATTTAAAGCAAAGCTGAGTGAAGTTACCACAGAAGTAATACATCTTTGAAACATTGTCTTAAAGCAAAACATCGAACTGATATGTGAATAAAGGGAGAGCATTTCGGCAATACAAACTGCAGTTGCGGTTGAACATAGGCGCGAGTCCACCTTAAACTTTTAACAGCTGCACTGACTACTTGGCTCACACAAACTCTTCACTGCAGCGGTAAGTTAGTAAAATTGGCAAAAGAATGTTTATTCAACATTTCCCCCCAGAAACATTTCCCTTCTAAAGATTTCCAAAATGGAGTCTTTTTCATCTATTGCACATTTTTCAGTTTTTCTCCCAATTTGGTCATTACGAATTCCCTTGCTGATTTAGTCATTCACTTCAATTGTGTCTTTTGGCAAGCCCTGCCATTGCTAACCCCAACCGCGGCCAGGGGAGAGCCTAGACATCACGTGTTTCATCCAAGACACATGTCTCACAGCCGCTTCTTTTCACCGTACATCGTCAGGCTTCACAGAAGAGGTGTAACGCATGTGGAGTACTACGCTGTCCCTCTCCGGTCCATCTTCCTCTCCCGACGCCCCGAGAGACCAGTAAGAGGTAATTAATGCAACGAGGGAGAAATCCCCTGGCCGGCTTCCCACCCTGAACACAGCCAATTGTGTATGTAGGACGCTGCGCTACCCAAGCGCCCGAGTACCTGATTATGACTTACTGTACTTCCTCTGTGTTGATTTTACATTCATTTTGAGGTTGATTTGGTTCCAAATTTCAATATTAGTGATTTTAAAATAAATTTTCTTACAAAGTACTAAAAAGCGATTAATATAGATTAATTACAGCAAATCATGCAAGTAATTAGTTCATTATTTTTAATCGATTGACAGCCCTAATAAAAATAAAAACTATGTAATTTTGTGTCATTTACCTGAATGTTACTACAATGCAAAAGTTTCAGTCAAATCAATCATTTCTATCTAACTTTCTGCATTGGGGCTTCACAATTTCCTATGGTTGTAAAATAATGCAGTAAATAATAAGAAACATTCTTTGAGTTACAAAGTAATACAATACAACGACACTGACAAGAGGTCTAAGCCTCACCCATCAACGTCGTCTTACCTTTAGCGGCCCTTTGATGTGTTCATCAGGAACCTCAGCTGTGGACAGATCTGGTTTAAAGGTCACCTGGGGGAGGGGAGCAAAATCAGCAAGGCCACCCCGGGCACATGGTTCAGAGACAGCATGGACCCACTACTGCCCATGGACTTCATAGCTGGACTAAACTATCAATTGACTGAATTTCAGTATGAGACCATTATAATCTGATAACAACATAGCACTGCATCTACAGGCTGGAAGGCAGCCAGACGCACACAATCCTCTGATGATGCATCATTAAGCGTTCTATCGGATAATACAAGCCAACTGGTAACAAACTTAAGACAAAATTCCCACTCGATTGCATTAAAAATGCTGGGAAGAGCAATTGTTAAAGTGACTATGTGTTGGGAAAATCAAGAGACTGAATCAAATTCAAACTGGGAAGGATAATGAGGGCCGATAAAAACTCATAACACAGGCTAGAATTTTAGATCATAAGAGGAGAGAAGAATTCTACAAGGCGTCCTGAGACACTTCAGACTTGCATTCCTGACTCCAAGAAGAGAGGAATTCCCTTCTATCACAGGGACTGGTGGGGATCCTCCTTTCTCAACAGACTGGGGAAGAAGAAGAGGGTGAGAGGCTAGGAAGCCCATGTCTTCAGAAGGGAGGGCCGTCGATGTCTGACCTCTCCTTCGGCCTCCTGCCTGGCAGACTGAACCACTCTCAGATTTACCCTGGACATGCATCATTTATGATAGCTTTGATAGAGCAGTTGACCGTGGAGCATGTTAATGACCAAATGATGGACAAAATCAGCACCTTCTCCATCAAATCAGAGGGAAGATGAACAGGAATGCCGGAATACTGCAATTATAAGCTCTTTTCCTCCTCCACTGGTGTTGGTGAAGAGAGGATGAACCTGAGTCTGCTATCTGAATTATTTACAGCTATTGTAGCGCAGACTGTAAGCATAGAAAAACATGCCATACATTTCACTGGGTCTTTCACCAAGTTGAAAGGCATCAATAGCATAACGCTGTAGCCAGCTACTTTGTTAAACAAGCACGAAAACAAGGCCAAGAGAAATGAATGAGCCAAGAGCTTAAGAGGAACTCATTAGAGGAAAATTCAGAATCACAACAGCCCTTGACTAATTGGTTTGATTATACGCTTGTGTAATACTGCAGACTTTCACACTGTGGTCACCCAAAAGTAAACCCCCTTCTCAACCAATCTGTGTGGCAATTAAGTTTTACGACTTGATATCATCCTGACATCATAAGTTGTCTTTCCCTACGATGGTTTTAGCTAAAAACCTTCAAGCAGATGTAATAATAGCGAGAGGTCCAGGCAACAACAAAAAAGGCAAACGATTTAATGATTATAGATGTCACTGCATAATCCCTTTGTCTCATACAGGAAACTATGGTACATTGACATACTGATCAGCCAGCATCCAATCTTTGATCCTCATACACACTTTGACGAAAAGAGGGACAAGCAATCTGTCTCAATACTATTGTCCAGATGCTGTGTCTCACTGGTAGAGGAGAGATGCCGCATGCTGTGCATCAAGCCATGCCTTCGTTAGCGAGGCGTACAACCAACAAGGGGGCTTAAGCCACACAAGTGGTTGCACTGAAGGGAAACGGGTTTAAAAATGGGTGGGCGACTGAGGTCTCGTGGGCATCAAAGACACCCTGCCCCCTGAACAATCTTTTTTTCCAGTAGGCAGAGTAGGAGGTGCAGACACCAAAACTGATTTCAATCTCCATTCTGGATGCTAGGAATCTCCAATATGCCAAGTAGCTCCCACAAATATTTACCAGTGAATTTCTCACAACTTTTCCATGAATTCTCCCCTTTCATGGCTATATTTGCAGTATAATAAGTAGTTAAATTCTTATGAAGTCCCGGTGTGCTCTTGGAAATGACCCCACTTGCCTCGCTTATTCCCGTCTATTCTGACCTATGGTTTACAAATTCCTCCAAGATTTGAACATCCTAGGAATAACATGAACAAAAAAAACAACCTGAGAGATGCTTCCAAGATCTGACAACTTCCAAGCAGGGTTATTCGGACAGCACACTCAGAAACACAAGCCATTTCATGGTCTCCAAGTGATGATATCTTATTGGGCACCCACCTTGATCTAGTTGTGTTTCCTTACTCTAAATAAATATCTTAACCGGATAACAGGCTAATTCGCTCTCCTCCCAACCTGTTTCATACACACAGAGCTTACATTCTGAAGATGAATAATACTGAATATGACCTTACCTTGGCTTTGACCAGCCTCTTGGCAGTTTTGATCTTGGCCTCACAGAAAGCTCCTCGATACTTGGCACTGACATCTGTCCCTACCGTTAAGTAGGGGGGCTCTTCCAGAGTCTGGGTGGGAAAGGACGGGTTTTTAAGCTTGTTTATAGGACTTTGTGGAACAAAAATACTGCTTGACAAGACTACAGGTTAAAATTTGTCCATGTCTATGAAGACCTACGTACAAGTTAATTAGAAAAAAAGCCTCCTATCTACTGATACAATCGTCTTCTTTCAGCTCATGCAAGACAGAAATCCAACACATTTTACACACGGTCACACAGCCAAATAAGTTTAACCCACCCGGCTTGGTGAGTCATCCGGGAAAAACACATACCATCTGCTCTGGGTATAAGAAAACAAGCCTCAGAGGGAGCACAGAAAGGGCACAACTTGACTAGAGCAATATTCGACTACAAAGAAACACCAAGACACCAAGCATCTTGTAACATCATTGATTGTTCGTCGCACTGTGTTCCCTCAAGGACATAAGGAGAGGATGGAAATAGATAACGAGACTGTCCATTCTAGTCTCGGGCTGACAGTTAACCTGGATGGCTGCATGTAGTCTACAGGTCAATTTGCTGAGGCTTTTCTTCTGAACATCATGCATCAGCCAATACAACAGTGCTATATTTAGACAGGATTAACTTGAATGGGACACAGCCCCAAACATTTGAGTTGAGTTTCCTGATGGGGAGTTATCCTAAATGCCACATCCAAGAGCATTTTTTTTTTTTAAATGTCCTATGTGCTCTTAATGAATGCATGTTTCTACTTGTTTTTTGAAGTCACAGAAAGACATTTGTCCATTAGTAAATGCATCTGTAAGGCTCTGTTTAGCGGTATTTGATTAAAATGATGATGTGCCAGCTCCACCTTAAGTCTGTACACAGCATGACATCAGCCAGTCAAAGTTGAAAATATGGGGCCATATTTATGCATCAATTGTTAGTGGTCACATCTGTAACGGATATCAAAATGCATAATGCTGACACAGATACTTCGATATTAAGGAAAGGAAAAAAAGTGTTTAAAGCACAAAAATTCACAACAGTTGCCTTTATGGTAAGAACTCAAAAAAACATTACCAACAGATTTATGGTAGTTGGCTGACTCTTGGAACAGAAATCAAATGGACATTTAATTGCACTTTTCTTCAACTTCTCCAGTGTGCACTTGAGGGGTGATGATGTCCATCAGCCAGCTAGGCGTTTCCACAGATACACAAAAATATAACTCAAGTTTTAAAAAATGGCCAAAACAATAGAGGGCTTTAGGGTCTGATACAGACACCAATAATTTGGAGTAAAAAATCAATAATATTTGATATGCCTGAAGGTGAGTTCCAAAATATAAACATTTCCTGGGAAAACATTACTCAAATTTATCTCTATATGTGTAATTTGAATCAGGCGTTTGCAATACGCCACAATTGATTATTTTGTACAAATTATATGCACAGCTCTCTGAGGACTAAAATAGCACTCTGAAACATGCTTCTGTTATTATAAACAGGGTTCTAAAAAGAGTTATGTGAGAGAAAAAAAGCAGTTTAGAAACTGTGTTAACTGCATCGGTGAAAAATATGCTGACAGTAGAGCATGTCAGTGTGCATTACTAATATAGTCTATCGTTCAGGCTCTAGTATGTAACCACAGCCTTCTAAAAGCATGAGCGAGGCATTTGACTAGGGGTAAATCCCCTGCAAGGTCTTCCGAAATGCGTGTTAACCAACTTGAATAACAACAAAAGGAAGGTTGGTTGTCTACTGCAATACAAGAAGAGGGAAAAATGGTGCCAGGCACAACAATTCCTACCCCTTGAACTTTCACCTACTCCCATCAAAATTCTATGAGATCCATTCTGGACCCATCTTGGCCCCTGTGCAAAACTTGAAGCGTTTCCATCATGAAGTTTTGCTGTGAGGCAGCAAACGAACAAAGAAGCAAACAGTCACGATTACAATCCTTATTATCATCCTCCTCCTCCTCCTATTCAACTGGGCTCCCTCCTCCTCTCCGTGTCAGCCTCTGTAGCTTTGAGTCAGTTGGAGGCTCACCCCAACTCTACGCTGGAAGAATAACAGGAACAGCACGAAAGCTGAATGCCAGCAGCTCGAGTTTCATTTTCTCAATCTACATTGGACTAAAATCCACACTCTGGAGCCTTTTGCAGTGGATAACTTCAATATCTTTTGTTTGCGGTACTCTTAAAAAGTTATCGACCACGCTTATGGGTGAGAATATGCATTTGCCGAACTTATTGTATTTTACTCTGTCAAATATTTTTAAGCTTACTTTAGATTGCTCGACGTCTTTGTTACATAGCTACAGAGTCCAAAATAGGTTTTGAAATCAAATAAAAATCACTGAAAAAATGGCAAGTAGTTATGAGTATCATCAGTTTAGCTTTGAATTTGAGTTTTATTTTGTATTCAAAATAAAGATATCAATCTTTGAATCTCAAATGAAATTGGTGACAAGTTTCTGGCAAGTGGGTCAAAATCATTCCAAATAAGGCAAAATGAATTTCTCCTGTTTTTTCTAAATCCATTGAATTCTAATCAAGTAAACACAGTAATAGCCTCAATCTCAAGAATTAATCAAAATAATCTATTCTATTTCTTTTTTAATAACTTTGTCTAATAACTTTGCAGATATCCAAATCGGCATCAGCTGTTAGCAGTTAACTTAGTCTAACTAGTAAGGATGGTGACTAGTTCTAAATTTTGAACTGGTTCAAAAAGAGAAAATGAGGACAATTGATAAGATCCTAAGGGTTTCTCAATCAATCAAATTTAGTTCCAACAACCAGGGTGGGAAGCTACGTATATCTGCCAAATGCAGGTGATTTTAAGCAGTGACCGGTCAAATTACTCGGTCCTCTAGTCACAGCAGTGGTGAACAGGTAAGATACCATTTTCACATTTCGCCTTGAACATTGAGCCCCAAATAATGCGAAGCCCTGCGAAAGGCTTCTGTATATTCAAAACAATGACGTCACTCTCAGTCTTTTAAACTGACCGTATACCAATGCCATAAAAAAAAACAAGTTAAAACATGATTTTAATGCAGGAAATTGATTTCATAGCCTCTAGGGATTGCTTCATTTCATTTTTATTCGTGGAACACTTGTCATTTGTTTTCTACCACATTTTGAGTCATTTACAATCGAGGGCTGAGTATTATTCATTAATTGTACAAGACCAGTAGGAATTACTTTTAAAAGAGCTCCACATTATTTATATTTGGAGTAATATGTTTATCCTATTGGAGCCACCATTTTCTTTACATCTTGTGCCCCAGGTCCACTATGCTGGGGATTGAAATTGTCATTAGA
>OMOX01155729.1:0-10081 GCA_900312595.1 Guentherus altivela | reverse complement strand
CCCCCCCCCACCCCCCCCACCCACTGCTCCTGGAACAGACACGAGGGGGCCCCCAGCCCCCCTTACTCTTCCTCCAGTGGAATCCCTACCTCCATCTGCAAGAGGCCGATTTCACCTGGAAGGGAGAGTCGGATGGCAGCCATGGATGGGAATGGATAAAAAGGGGTTTGATACATAAACGAGGGCAGGGGAAAGAATATGGTGTGGAAAGATGGATGGGCAGACAGGAAAGAGGGAATTGTAATTCCACTCCAATCATTAGCAACCCTCCCTACTGCATTCACAAGCACAGACACACCTCATAATTATAGACAGGAGGAGTCAGTCTCCTCACTTTGGTCAGATCAAGTGGAGGGGAAACTGTGCATGTGTGTCTGGTAGTGTTTCTGGGCGCATACACGTGTCCCAGTTTTATGTTCATTGCAAGGACCGTGTCAGAGATGCTTTGGTGAAGCAGTAGGTTTAATGAACCCATTGCATCCATAGTGCCCATCCAGGCTGCTGCTGTTGGCGTATGGGCCTGACAATGGGCCTGACTTTGACATTATCTTTCTTCCCCTTTGACAGTGATTTGTGTGCTGCAGTTCAATGCTGCAGGCAGCGGTCAAGTCCCTCAGTGAAAGACAAAGCTTTCATCTTGTTTTGCGAAATAAGACTACCGTGGATACCTAACTCGACACCCGCACAGAATGTTACTTCATTAATGCCATTCCATAGAGATGTCAGCCGCTATGTCCCAGACACACAGCAAAGCAGTTTTATCCAGATCAGGGCAGTTTGAGGGAGCGTTTATGAGTGGAGAAAAAAAGACAAGGATTGCAGGGGAAGAGGCCATACAGAGGGGAGGGATTATCAATAACTGTGGACTTATAAGACCCAATACCTGTTTGGGTAAAATTGTCAGATGAGCAATCCTTATATGGTACTTTTCATAAAAATGGTCCAAAACAGTAGCATTGCTGATTACAAACATTGTGGTTTCTTGTACATAAAGTAGGTCTGCACCAAGAATATAAATAAATCCGTCATCTCGGTCTCATCTTAAAAACTAGGCCACTCCCACCGAGTGTCTTGTTCAAACCTACGCTTTACAATGCTGAATGGACATGCTCTTGCTACGTCATAGAATTTTCAAAAAGGTTTATGCTGGGTAGATTACGACCTTTTCAATAGGTGTGACAGGTGTTACTAGAACTCGAAAATCAGCTGCATAACTTAACACACTAAAACACACATTCTCATCTACTTTAGGCATTCAACTTTGGAAATGACATACTATATTAGTGAAGCAGTTAATTTGAGGCACATCTGAAAATCCACAGCCCAATAAAATGAAGCACTTTTGAAAAATATTTTAAAATTACAAATACCTTGACCATAATTCATTGCACTCACCTTGTCCATTATCCTCCACCACTGGTGTCATATTGTGTGGTTATCAGCAGAAATTGAAGTGAATGTACTGGTATTGGAGTTTTTTTATGAGCCAGCTGGTTAGCTGGCTCACTTATGGTCCTTTAACCAGGTTCTGCAGTTTGCCTGGAGCTCGGTGTACTCTGGCTGTCACCCAGCCAGGTGTAGCCGGTGTCTAGTTCTCTCGTTCTTTCCCCTTTCCTTGGATCGTTATTTCGTTAACTCGATATTAAAAATAGCTGTATTGTCACGCAGTGAAAAACCCTCGCCAAAGATGGAATATATACAGAGCTTCGCAGACAGGCGTCGACAGCGAATTCAGAAGCAGTCGACGAAGCACTTGAAGGTCAGCCTGAAGAATCTCATGGATGACCGTTAAAAGAAAATGATAGTAAGCCGAGAAGTGTTGGTCTTTTTGTGTTTTAGAGCCAGACGTCCAGGCGGCGGCTACGTGATGCGGTGCGCCGGTATTGTTCTTAGAGCGAGAGGTAGAGTGAGAGGCTCGTCTGTCTGCGGACCCCCCCTGTTGGCGCTGACAGCTGCTCCCCCGCCCTCGCCGGTCGTATTGCAGTGACGCTATTGGCTGACAGGCAATTAACGCGCGCTTCACAGCATCAGCAGCAGCAAAGACCTGCAGACAGTGGAGAGAAATAAATTAAAACGGATGAGAAAGGCATTCAGTAAGACTGCAGACCTCCAACCCTGAACCCATTCACAGTGCAGATACATGTGCAGGGCAGGTCATTTGGAGAGTTTGATGCATGCACACTACTTAGTTGGCTACAGTTTGATTACTTTATCACATGGAATGAAGGATACATACTACATAAACGCGTTGTCTCTGCGTTGATGCGACTGCGTCTCAGCATCAAGCTGGCCACTTTTGCCGTGTAGAAGTATTTTCTAAATGCAGACCCAAGTCGTGGTACATATTACAAGCCGTTTTAGCCACATCTTCATGGAGTGAGTGTTGGCCACTTCCCGTCATTCACTCGCGCGCTGTCCATGTCACGTTTGTCACGTAGGCCACGGGACCGGTCCTCAAAGATGCATTGCCTTCCCACTAATAAACTGAAACGAGCATGCTGTTGAACATGATCTTGCAGACATATAGTGGTCGCATCCATTGTCATACTTTTCCTCATCTTTCTTTCAATACCCTCTATCATTTGTGGGCCATGGATGTCATCAGAATATTTGTATTTTATTGTGGTTGCAACGAAAGATTAAAATGGACTCTTCTTTCAGCTTCGACAATACTAAATCAGTCATTATCATCAGTAGGTGTTGAAAAAAAGACATTACAAATTCAGATTGAGACTAGTACATTATTACAAGCCATAGCTCAGATGGAATTAGCATGTTATCTACCGCCATCTTGGGGCCATTTTTATGCGTTTTGACAGGTGCTATTTAACTTCGGAGGCAAGCGTGTATAAAACCTTGATTTTAAATAAACAAAAAAAATACCATACTCGCAAGAAAGATAATGAAAAATTCTTCAATATATATTTTATTAACATAACGTAGTATATGTACAATCAAATAGTGATATATTCAGTGCAACATCAAGCTGTAATAAATATGAAATATATTATTTTATCTTGAGTCTAAAAAATAACACACAAATACCCACACAGAAATACCTGCTTATGAATTATGTGCAACTTGAAGCAAAAAAAATAAATAACAAAGAGAACAAAGAAAAACGTTAAAATGACCCATAAAGGGCTGACTTTCGAGATTGAAGTTGACAATCCAAATTGGCTTACGCATTGTCTATACTAGGATAGAAGTCTTCATTGGGTAAAAATATTAAATTTAAGTAAAATTTTCACGACACAGAACAAAATCGACAAACTAGTGATATTTAAGAAATCAAACTTTACATTAGGAAGACATTCACGGATGAATATTGTATATAGCTCACGATTACAGCTATTGTCTTGCCCAATAGAACATCACTCTCCTTTGGGGAAAGCTTTTTATATTAACATATAAATTAAAGGCAGCCAAATTTCTCAAACATCCTGGTATTTTCACTCAGTGAAAACGTAAAGGAGTCAAAGAGAGAAAAAAATCTTTCATCAGGATGGGAGCATTCACTATATATTTTATCTGCTCACCAATGTAGATGGTGTCAGATACCAAACAGTGGCTTGACCTGTAAACCATGGAAAATATTTGTTTTCTCAACCTCCAAGGGGCTCATTTATATTACAGTCGTACCATCAAATGTGATCTTACCGTTACCGGTGTCCGAGGTCAACATTCAGGTCGAAGCAGTGAGTTATAAAACTGCACTGTAGTAGTCTCTTATATGGAAACGGTCCTACGCCTACGTCAGCTTTGACGTACGCTCACTACCCACTAGTCACGTCGAGTTACTGCGGGCTAGAGAGTGGGCTGCGCGTGAACCGCACGCACTGGAATCGATAATTAGATATAATTCAGGAGATGTGGCCTGTAATCATATTAACTATTCTGACAGCAGGATGAGATATCCCCTGTCCATCCACTTCAGTTAGTTCACTGCAGCGGTTTGGATCTCATAGGTACGCGAAATCTCATTAACTTTCACCATATTTGGTGTGCTGTATGGCAAGCCGTATAAAGTTTAATACGTGACATTCAACTTGACATGAAATTTAAAAAACATGTCAAATTTCAAGTCTTGATATCAGTAGGCCGTTCCCGCGAAATAAATTGGCCACTTTTACGCGGACACAGCGCGTGCCCGACAAGCCAAGGCACCTTCGTAGGAAGGGGCTTCCCTTTTAGCAAAGACACGGAGCTGCTTTCGCCGATAATAAGCCCTGCGTCATATAAAATCTCCTATTTCATTATCTTCTGTCCTATATAAGGCCAGTTACGTTAATTATCCAGCATTTCCCCCTATAATAAACGATACCGGGGTCCGGCGATAGAATGAGTTTCGTTTAGCATAATCATGTCCTCAATTCGCTCCACATTTACAATAAGTAGATTTTTATTATTTTGTTGAAGATAAACGCCCCTTTGAACGGCTGTCCATCTCCTCTAAACCTGTAATAAAACATTATCAAGCTTGGCCATTATACCCTCAGCCATTCAAGCCAGGAAAAGAAGCGTTTGAAACTTAACAAATTTCAACAATCTGATATCAAGTTGGAAAATGTATTGATAAAAAACGTGATTAAATGTTGAAACGGATTGCTCTTGATATCAAATTTCAAAATCTTGATATCAAATTTTAAAAACCTAAACAATTCATCTTCATCCGCTTATCAGGGTCCGGGTCGCGGTGGCAGCAGGCTAGGCTCAGCAGAGTTCCCCAGACGTCCCTTTCCCCAGGCACCGTCACTAGCTCTACTCCGAGTCCCCTCCGGATATCCGAGCTCCTCACCCTATCTCTAAGGGTGAGTCCAGATATCCTGCGGAGGAAACTCATTTCGGCCGCTTGTATTCGCGATCTTGTCTTTTCGGTCACTACCCAGAACTCGTGACCATAGGTGAGGGTTGGAACAAAGATCGATTGGTAAATCGAGAGCTTTGCCTTAAGACTCAGCTCCTTCTTCACCACAACAGTCCGGTACAACGAGTGCAGTCTACTCGCTGCACCGATACGTCTGTCAAAATTTTTTTTTTTTAAACCCTGTATCAAATTTCAACATTCTGACATCAAGTTTGAAACTATTAATATTAAAAAAACGTGATTAAATGTTAAAACGGCTTGCCATTGTGCTGGGTCCAATTTCATCTATAGGAAAAGTTAATGAGTGAGTGAACGGAGTTTCAAACTATTGTCCTGTCTGGGGTCTGTAGCTAATCTCTAGATTTTAGCACAATGTCCAGAGGAGAAATCTCCTTTATGACTAGTTTATAATTATAAATATAATTTATAAATATATTTTATAATTATAAATATAGTTTTATAATCAAATATAATTCAAGGAGATGTGGAGTGTAATAATGTTAGTGGTTTTGATAGCAGGAAAAGTTATTCCTTGCCTTTCCCCTTCATCTAGTCTTCTGCAGTCTTTAGACCTCCTAAGTGTTGAGTACCTGAAATCTCCTTTCTAGAGAATATATTTGGTGTGTTGGCTCAAATCTCAGCTATAGGAAAAGTCAATGAGAAAATGAATGAGACTTTCTACATCCAAGATCTGTAGATATACTGGACCTCCAGACTAATTTTTGATTGAGCCCAAAAATGTGCGACGTCCATTATGAAGATGGCGTTCATCGTAACTATTTTTATAAATGAAGCCTAGGTACTCAATGGGGATCTCTCCAGTATGTGAGCATCTTGCAACACCTGCTGGATATTTCAGGAACAACCATCAGTGTCTTGACATAGTACAATTCAAAACTGATGTAATTTTAACCCTCAAGAGTGCTGCTGCACCAGGCTCGGCTCTAGGCTATAGGTCTTGGTGGAGGTCGCTGTGTGAGAGGGGGTGATGCTGCTCCCCCATGCTTGGCTCAGCTTCCTGCCTGTAGGTCACTAGTCTCTGATAGAGAGCCTGCTGCTGGTGGTCTGGGTCCACATTCACCCAACTGTTGGCCACCCACTTCAGCCCATGGATCACCGGACAGCACCCGTGAAGGGAGTACTCATCCAGCTCACCCATCCAACCTGGGGACGACACGGATGCAAACAGTGAGTATGGTTGGGGAGGATGAAAGATTAGCTTTCCCTTCTGAAGGGCCCAAGACAAGAATTGATATCTCCTGCCCTTACCTCTGCCATCAGAGAGGTGGTTGTACCAGAGGAGAGCTGTCCCAGCTGTGGGTCTTATCCTTAGGTTACCCCTGCCGCATGTTTCCTGGGTGTCAATCAGATCCACTCCATCCTGGACCAGAGCCTAATACACCCCGCCCCCCCAAACACGCAATAAACAAGTCTGCAGCTCATCTATTCCAATAGTCAGTCGTAGAACTTGAGATTCTCTCTATATTCAGATTCCTTGTCAAGATTTAGTGACATGTGTGGGTTATTGGCAGCATCCAGGCCATGAGTATTTCCCATCTGTTGAAAATGGCACAGAGATGGAAGTTAAATGACCATGTGGTTCATAACCACAAGCTTAGAGGGCACACCCACCTCCTCATCATAGGTGCGATTGTCTGCCACTGGGAAGGTGGTCTCTCCTCCCTCCACTACAGAGTTGAGGTAGAGTAATACAGTGACGTACCTAAGAGTGGGATGCATTACTTGATGCAAGGGCAGCATTGCACACAAAAATCTTTGTCCACCTATACTTTGGCGAATAAAAGTTCATTTACAAACCCTACCTCAAAATCTTTTGAAAACAAAGGAAAATGACAATTGATCTGAACACTTTTAGGCCTAATGCTATTTCTAAAACAATGGCAACGTTTTCACGACATTACATACACAAACACACCTGCAGGAAATCTCTGTGAGTGCAGATGCGTTTCCTGCCAGCCGAGTGTGTGTGCAGCTGGTCTCTGAATGGGCAGGACTGCTGTCGTGGTGGGCGTTACTATAGCCTCCCTGCTCATAGCGAATCACCTGCAGCGGTTCACTCAGCTCGACCAATGGGGAAGGGAGACGTGTCAAACGGGTCACTCTAGCAAAGAGAAATGCTTCTGTCAGCTGTTACCACTGTGTGGTTAATGAGAGCATGTGCAAGTGGTGCCGATACCTTTTCTTGAGTGTGTGTAGTACGTGGTGTGATCCCAGGCCTTGGTAAAGCCAGGTATGTCTGCTCCTGCGCTTGACTTGACCTGGGAGCGTTCTTCTCCACTGCTGCCCAGGGCGCTGAGACGTGTCATACACCCCCCTGAACTTCTCTAACGTTAGCACACCTGTCCGGCAACACACACACATAGACCGTGCAAGAATGAATGAGAGATGCATTTTTCATTCAGATATCACAAAGCTAGAACAAGATATGCATAAATATGGAAGGGATTTACTGCCTATGAACCAGTAGAAATCTTTCTAGATATATGCAATGGTATATCATCATGCTACATCAGCAAAAGTAGATATTTTTTTGTTTTTATTTGGACTTTGAGCATTGACCGAGCAACGTAAAAGAGTATGTTTCAAGTAAGGATGTGAAAAAGTCTTTTTTCATGGTCGAGTCGTGGGTGGGCATTCTGACTAGCTAATCAACTAGCTTGTGCTTGAACAAATTCCCACCAACTTATTGTTACCTTATATCATTGTGATCAACCTCCAGAAGGAGTAGATTTTGCAAGTCTCTGAGAACGACTCATGTGATGTTTTGTTGGACATGCATTCCTAGCGGTCCAAGAAGGAAATGATTGGCTTTCTATTTGGACATCAACCTAACAGAACCACCCATCAAGGAAACTGCCTTATCAGAGAACGGTAGGGCAGAAACTTCTCATTACTATCAATGAAGTGGGCGCACTTGCAGTCTGCAAACCAAAACAAGGAAGTAGTGCAGAAACACGGAAATGGTGCTGTCCTTTCCTGATAAGGATCCATATGAGATAAGGTTTAAAATTGGCATAGTTCTCCTTTAAAACAGTGAAGAGGTTTATTAGGTTATTATAAATAATCTTTGCATAATTCACAATCTCAGATTGCACTGGATATGAAGCACTAAAAATAGCAGGATTAATATGTATGAAAAATAGAAAATAAAAATAGAATGTTTATAAAACTCAAATGAATATAAGGGGAGTGACGCTGGCATTCACTCCACTTTTCAGTCACATGACATCATGATGCAGAATCAAAGGTGACCAGAACTTCTGCTTTGTGTATTAGCTGGAATGTCCCGTTTTTTCTGTGAAAGGGACAGCCTCCATTGCAGTGGCCAGTGTTGGTTAATGTCAGGGTTGCTTAATGTTCTGCCGGCTCCCAAACACACAGAGTATTGACAACCCTTAGGAAACTAGCACAAATGAATTTCTTATTTGGTATATTTTATCGAATGACATTTACAATAGTGTCAATATTTAGTGTCTGATTAGACAGAGTCGCCTCATTTTAAAGCCTAACTGCTGAAGCCCAACCCTAGCCAGAAAAAAACTTAAAAACTACAAATAAGCACTCCAATTTGCGTGAAAATGTAATGTTTTGGGTGGCAAACAACATATAATCATAAACATCTGCCATAAAAGAATTGATTGGTTAATTTTACCTCTAAATTGTAAGTGCTGTAGCTGTTTAAAATATATTTTTATAATTAATATTACAAGTAGCAATATAACTCTGACATTATGCATTTTTGGTTGTTTTAGTGCATTTGATTCTGCATCATTATGTCATGTGACTAAAAAGAAAGGAATGAAAGCAAACGTCACTCCCCTTATACTCATTTAAGGTCATAATGATGGTGTTTGTAAACATTCCATTCTTATTTTCTATTTTTCCATACATATTTTAATCCTTTTTTAATGCTTCATGTCCACTGCAATCTCACAGACAAGCAAGAAAAATAAGAGTAATTTTATTATTTTTTTATATGAAATACACAGATTGTGAATGATGAGTGAATTATTTATAATAATTATAATAACCTAATGAACATTTTCACCACTGCATTAAAGGAGAACTAATGCCACCAATTTTTTAAACCTTATCTTCATATTTGATCCTTGCTAATAGTCACAAAAGGGTGGCACCATTTAATTTTTAGTTTAAGTTAAGTTTAAGTTACACTTTATTAATCCCCTTGGGGAAATTAGTTCTCTGCATTTTGACCCATCCTAACTACTTAGGAGCAGTGGGCAGCCACTGAGCGGGGACCAAATCCAGTTTGAAGGCCAGTGCCTTGGTCATGGGCACAGACAGGAGTATAAACCTAACATGCTTGTCTTTTGTTGTGGGAGGAAACCGGAGCACCCGGAGGAAACCCATGTGAACACGGGGAGAACATGCAAACTCCACACAGAAAGGCCCCATTCGGGGTTTGAACCCAGGACCTTCTCCCTGTGAGGCAACAGTGCTAACCACTGCGCCACCGTGCCACCCATTTCCATGTTCCAGCAACACTTCCTTGTTTCGGTTTGCAGACTTTGCACTGTGCCCACTTCACTGACCATTATGGAGCCTGAGAATTTGCCGTTCTCTGACAGGCTGTCTCCTCGATGGGCTGTTCTGCAAAGTTGATCATCTAAATGTGAAATATGGTCTCTTCCTTCTTTAACACTGAGAGCGCATGGCCAGTAAAAGAAAATGCTCGTTCTCAGAGACTTGCAAAATCAACTCACGAGGTTTGTTTTCGTAGGAGGATCAGCCTCCTCCTACACTGTGTGTGTATGTAAGGTCATATCTCAATTGCTGGGGTCATTTCCTTCCAGTCTTCTGAAACCACTTGTTGATCATTTTGACACATCCCTAGTTCTTCTCTTCTCGCTCTTTCCCCTTTCATGTACTACCGGTACAGTGCTACCCGTAATCTAAACCACACTTTATCCAACCACATTCACAATCTGAAGCTATTATTGCCAAATTCAGGTGATACAAATGGTTTTGAAGCAGGATGTCAAAGCAAGTGGAGAACAGAGCCAACTTTCCAACCACACTCTAGTCCTACTTAGGCTGTTTTATCATCCAATCTCATCCCCTCCCCTAAAGACATGAACGTATGAAATTGAACATTGCAATAGCCTGATATGTTTCATATCTTTTGTTCACCTAATGCTGGTTCCCCCCATGGGAAACACGACATAAGGTCGC
>OMOX01155695.1:0-13535 GCA_900312595.1 Guentherus altivela | reverse complement strand
AGTTTGCATGTTCTCCCCGTGTTCATGTGGGTTTCTTCCAGGTGCTCCGGTTTCCCCCCACATCAAAAGACATGCATGTTAGGTTAATACTCCTGTCACTGCCCATGACCAAGGCACTGGCTTTAGAACTGGAGTTGGTCCCCGAGCGCCGCTCGGTGGCTGCCCACTGCTCTTAAGTAGTTAGGATGGGTTCAATGCAGAGGAATA
The DNA here is from genome assembly GCA_900312595.1 of Guentherus altivela. Lineage (NCBI taxonomy): Eukaryota > Metazoa > Chordata > Actinopteri > Ateleopodiformes > Ateleopodidae > Guentherus > Guentherus altivela. Next base: position 13,328 of record OMOX01155695.1, on the reverse strand, counting down.
ATTTCCCCAAGGGGATTAAGAAAGTGTAACTTAACTTAAATTCCTCTGAGCTGTTTTGTTATTATGAGTTTGCTCATTTTAGAGGACGGCTTTCCTCATCAACCGGCTTTAATAGGCAAACAAAGATTTAAGAGAGAACCCTGTGGAAATACTCATTTTCGTACGTTATTTATTACTGAAACTATGACATTCGAAGCTGGAATAAAAAGGTGTCACACAGACCTACAAACTAGACCAAATAAAGAAGTGGACCTGAATAATGAATTGGCTATCCTCGAACACATTTCCTAAAAGCTCAGTCAACAACACTTTGGGCATTAATGACTTACTGGAGTCTCCTACAGAAGAGGGTCTATGTCTATGACTTCGACAATTATATGGCTGGGAATTATTTGCCAGAATGTAAAAAGCATCCCCCTCACCACAATATGGGAATCTGCCAAAGATAAACTATGGATTTGAGAAGGAGCCAACAAAAGGCTCAGAGAGGTCATTATACTTTTCAGGATTTAGCAGCAATGCTGCACAGGAAGCCCCGAGTTCCTTTGTAAACAATGATTTGTTTGGCCATGGCTAGCAAATTCCAGCACCGACTCATTTTGTCTTGTCATTGTGAAAATGCTATGGCCAGCACCCTGCAGTAATCAGCCTAAGACCCTCTGCGGTACATCAGTGGTTCTGACAGGCCGTGGCAGTCCATTAAACCTAGACAAGCCCTCTGGAAGGCACAGGGATTCTGGTCCTGCAAATTATCTATTAGTGATCTGTTGATAGATAACCTTATTAAGAGTAATTTAATTGATCTCTTTTATATGGCAATGTCAAGTACCTTTGATGGATCAATCTGCGGTGAACTGAACCACACTAACACAATATCTACAATGAATATAGTGAATAAACCTGAAAGCATTGTGAGGATAAGACACGGCATCCTTTCTGGACCAACTGAACGTACAGGTTTAATTTCTGGTGACCATTACAGAAAACGTACAGTAACAATGTTGTATGTAAGTTAATGAGGACAATCATATAATATAATCACATATGTTTACAATAGAGACAATAAATAGACATATACAGATATTATATACTTGTATGTGGGGAAAAAAAATCAATTTTCAATATTCTTTACGCACTTAATATGCACGACAGCCTATATAATCAATTGCTTTGTGAACACTTACCACTGTCTCTATATACCCCCTCCAACTCCCTTTGATCCCCTTCACAGCCCATGCGATTTGGTCCATAGGCCCTATACAGCCTTTGACTGAACACCTTTCCCAATTGTTCTTCATTTCTCATTCCCTTCCTTGATATTGTGGCACTTGTCTGCAATGTGACAAAAATTCAAGGCTCTCCTGAGCTTTGGGAATTCTCAGGATGGGACCATGATGATGCCGTGCAGTTTCTTAATGGGGATCAATACATTGTCCCATTGGGCTGGTGCCTTATACACACCTGTAGGACAGTTGAATGTGGCCCGTTCTGTTAATCCTTATCTGTCTTCCTGTGCTGATGGATGGCTTTCCTTATTGGGAAACCATTCAACAGCAAAACCACCACCTTTGGGTGGGAAAAAAGTCTGCTTGTGCAGCATATTTTATCTGCTGTCAGAGACATTCCAAATAGACACGGACCAATACTGGTTTTCGGAATGAGAATGCAGATAGCAATATATCTGCTGATGTATATATTTGTATGTATAGGAAGGATTTTTATATTTGAAAGTTAATTAACAATGTCAATTGTTTGTAAAAAAAAAAAACAAGTTGGGACTATATTGATCCCCAAGGGGAAATTACCGTCTGCATTTGACCCATCTGCATTTCTTAGGAGCAGTGGGCAGCCACAGTGCGACATCAAGGAAGCAGTGCAGGGTTCAGTGTCTTGCTCAAGGACATTTCACCGCGATACCGGGAGGAGCCGGGGATCGAACCGGTGATCTTCTGACTGCCAGGTAATCGCTCTACCTCCGGCTACTGCCGCCCGAAGTTAACATAAGAGTTGATACATCTGATATATCTGCGACAGGCATAGATGGACCGATATTACAGCTTTGTCTGAATCTAATTCTAATGGTCATAATAGCTTTATCTGAGAATATATTGGGGCCTGCATGTGGTGGAAATGTAACCACATTCACTACTGAAGCCAAATCAAACAACCCAAGTTGTCATATAGTGTATTAGGCACAAAATAGTATGAAATTAGCCAGGAAAATATTTCTGATTCTTTACCCTACGTACCCTTATTTTCTCTTGACAGTCCAAATACTTTAATTTAAAATATCCACATTATATCACACTTACAGTGCAGTTATTTTGGAATCATAATGAAATTAAACTGCAGCCTACAACAGCATCGCTGGATGAAATTAAATGAGAATTAAAATGGGTGTTGCTATAGTCGTGAAGAAAAAACAATCAGTGAATAAATTTGCATTGGTGTGGCTTGAGGAACAAGCACATTCACAGTCGCTTTGTGATTCATTAACCAGAGTTCGTAATTAAGTGGATGCTACCCACTTGGGAAATAGGGGGAAAGCTGTAATTCCCCAACCAATGAAGTTGCAACAGAAAAAAAGATTCAGTGGGTTGTGATACGCTGTATTTATAGTATTGTTGCACAGAGGTTTAAAGCAGAACAGTGAGTTTCTTAGCTATGGATGTTTTTAATACACTTACCTAGAGGAAAGAAACAGCCGCTGATATTCATATTTTTCTAACCAAATAAAATATTTCTAAATCTGATTGACAAACAATCTGGGATTTGTTCAAATGGTAATTTTGTTAACCAACTTTGAAAAGCACTTTTGACACTTAGATTTATGATCTTCGCATTTGGTATCTGGATTTGTTGAGTGAGAAGTGGCAAACACCAAAAAATAAAGATAGATTTAAAAAAATAAAACACCAAAGCAACAAAACCTATGAGCCTCTGTCGACACTTAAAAGAAAGGGGAAATGTGATGCAGTTTGTTCAAATCCTAAAATAAAGGACAAAAATTCTCAATGGGGTAGAATACACTGTTTGGGCCCAGCTATACAACAATGCTGCAGCGGTATCCTGTGTGGGTTTCCTGCTGAAGAGCATGCTGTGCTCCAGTACACAGTCCCCGCTTTAAACTCCTGTGAAAATGAACAGGTCATCCAGACCTCACTGAGTCACCCACCAAGTGTTCCCTGCTCTGTCCCACTAAGGAAAAGGGAGGACAAAGCCTGGGCCCATACTTTGGAAAGTGTTTGAATGAAATATAACATCCTCCCCTCTACTCTTCAGACAACTTCCTAAATGTGTTCCAGCTTCCTTAAAGCTTGCCAACAACTGTCAGAATGGCAACTTTTTTTCCCTTGTTAAGTTCTTAATTGAGAAAATAAATGTGTTTATCCAGCACTGGAAGCTAAATGCAGCGTGGTAAATTGCTGGGTAAGGCGTCTTCATGTGAATACGAGTTAGGCTACTGTATTTGACAATGTGGCCCAAAAAGACAACTATCACCTTACCACATTAACCAAACAATGATTGATTAAATGTATTTTAAGTCATGTACAGTCAAACACCAAAAAAGCCGTGAGGAATTTGCACCTCATGCCCTACTTTCTTAAACTGGTTCGACAGCATGTCTCCATACTTTAATACCTTTCTGGTTCCAATGGAAATAACCCAGAGCAACAGCAAAAGGGTGCATGGTTTCTACCGGGCTGAACTATGAAGTTGATGATTCAATGGTTCGATCAAATTAAAATCGATTAAAATGCTGATGACAGAGAGACTTGTTATGCTGTAAAAGTAGATTTAAAAATGGCAATAAGTTATAACTCGTCAAAACCATTCATAATTCTAAGGATTCTAAGGATTTGAGGCCCACCCACTACACTTGACCATTCAGTTGAGACTTGGATGTGTTTCCTGAATTACATTCATTGAATAAAAATAAACAGTTTATGGAAAATCCATTACACTATTCCTGTATTTTCCACTTGTGAAAATAAGGCTTTGCGTGCATGGCTTTGAAGAAATGTCGAGTCAAATCATCGATTCTGTTGTGCAAACTGCAAATTCCCCAAATCAATACGAACCCTTTACTTTAAGTTATTGTTTTCAACTATTTTATTTTTGTAGCTTTATTGTTTCTGGTATTTAAGTGTCACCCAAAATGTAAAACAACAGATCAGAGGATACATATTTTCTTTGTGTGCTAGGCAGGACAGGGTTTAACTCAGAATGGTAAAGTGGGTGCTCCCTTACTACAGTACCAAGGAGTTCTTGGGTTTAAAAAAACCGCATTATAAGTCCTACAGAATAGATTTGAAAAATAAGACAAAAATATCCCAAATACATCACTGTGTCCTGTTATTAGCTGAATGATGTGTATGACCTGAACACAATGTTGCAACAACCTTTAGGTTTTAATTGCTTGTGTCACAAGAATTTCCCAACCTCAAAGTGAGAGAACCTGTCCGAAAGTAACTCCTGGATACTAAAATATTCCTCTCACATTCTTTAAAGGATGTGAAAACAGTATCTCAATAATATACTGGAGTAACCAGGCGAATGAGCCAGTCGCAAGGAACTGAAATACAAACAAGCTTTCGACAACTACTCAGTTAATTCAACATAATACCAATACCAGTAATACATCTAGACCGTGAACTAAAGTGTTCAGTATTCAATACAGTGGATGACTAAGTACCGTAGACTATTGGGTACAGTAAAGTATTAGAGTATGGTATTCAGTATTGTAGACTATTGAATATAGCTGAGTATTAAGCAGTATTAATGCTTGTCTGTAAGACATCGCGAGCATGTGCCTGAAGAAAGACAGCGTTGTGTTCGTGTTAGGCCATTACCCAAAGATGTACCTCAGACAATTAGACTACATGTATATTTTTTGTCCCGTGTCGGTAAAGTGAGCAGGGAGCCAGGGAGCGAGTTGCCACCGGGCCTCCACGCAGCAGGACTCACCTGAGCTTCAGGTGCACAGCGTTCATTTCCGCCTCCCCGCTGCCAACGACAACAGCTAAAGGGGAAAAAAGTTTGAAGAACGACTTTCATCAAAACCCAGGCAGCTTCAACTCACCTCGGGCGGCTGAAGAACAGGAACGTGAAATATCCCCTAGTGTTTAAGTATCCGAAATTGCGAATTTTTATTTTGTTTTTCTGTCAGGACGCGTCGCTTGTGGTTTTCTGAGGGGAGCTACGACCGTGACGTGCTCTGCGTGTGCTTCAAATTCTCCCGTCAAGAGTAGCGCGTGGTTCTCCTGCGGACGTTGTCAAAGTAAAGTTAAAAAAAAAGGAATCTGTATTTTGTACACAGCCTTTTTCGTAGCTTCCATAATCCCAATTTCGGAGCGGTCTTCCCAGTCCATTCACTGACGGTGCTGTGCGTTTAATGCGTGTAGTTCTCCGGTGCGGCGGTAGTGAGCAGTGCTTCACTCCGGCACCTGAAATACTGGATTAGTGATGTTTTCAGAGCTGCGAGGTCAAGCCCCGCCCACTGAAAACTGTATTCGCTGCAGTGCTTCATAGTCGGTCTATTGTATTCTGCTGCCACTGCAGTTGCACGCGCTCCATCACGTTTCTCAGTGAGTCTCGCTGTGCGGCGATAACAGGAGTTTGTTGTACCACTCTTAATTATTCATGCGCAAATTAGGCTTGGGACTAGCTTAGTTTACAACCTTTTTGTGTGCAGCTTTATGGCAGTAAATGTTTGCACGCATGGTAAGGCTGCATTACTGAAACTAGTGTGCTGACCATTAGAGCAACACTCCTCAATGCTTTTGTGAAGAACTAGAGAAATGTGATGTAAGAATCATGCTATCCAAACACCATCCGTCTAATCCTGTTATATAAAGACAGAATGAAATAGCTCTACAATTAATGCTTTTCTCTCATTTTCAATTGCAAAGGGCTCCTTTGTATTAAGTGAAAATAAGTTGCATGATTCCTCAGAAGATAAGGGTCAGCTATGTGACACAAATTATACTAAATTTTTTTCCCCAGTTATATTGATATCTTTAGTAATTTAATTTGGCATCTTATTTTGTTAATTGTTATACCGTTCACATTCTTAGAGGCCTCACAAAAAACAGTATTCATAAAAAATTAAATTAAAAATATTTGAGAAGCAAGTCAACAGTCTCACTTAATTCAGACAAAATATCTTTGGTGGATATTCAATCTTTGCAGCTCTACCCAGGGCGCCGCTCATTGGCTGCCCTCTGCTCCTACGTAATTAGGATGGGTCAAATGCAGAGGATAATTTCCCCTCTGGGATGAATAAAGTCCTAATTATTATTATTATTATTATTATTATTATTATTACCATCTCAATGCAGTGTAGATTAGCCTGATGCAGACACATAATCACCCGGTCACCAAGGTAATGGACACATGCAGTGACCAACAGTGTGGTGAAGGGTATCAGAGGGCATCAGAGTCATACAGGCATTCCCCATTATGTCAATACTTGTAAGGCCTCACCAAAAAGAAAAGACATTTTCCATATGCGAACATTTCCCTGGGGGACACATAATGATTCCTGTTAAAACATGGAAAAAGCTTTAGGAGAGTGTTAATCATTTTCAGGGTTGTGCTTTTTAGCTCTGATTACCAGTCTGTTCACTTTTCATTTAAAAACCAACGGAGAAGAACTTCATTTTTTCAGTTTCCAATGCCACAGGACCACCATATAATTTACAATATAAGTGGAAATCTTTAAAAGCAGATCATCATGGTCATGCTTTAAAACACTATTATGAGACAAATTTCAAAAGATAAAAAGATCTTATTGTAATGTGATCTTATTGTAACATCATATCAATCACTCCCAGGGGAAAGTAATTTTGCTTCTCTGTTTAAAGGAAATGACTAACAAAAAGTATTTTGTCATCAGTAGGGGGCTCTGAATTCACGCAGAGAAGACATGCTCTCTTCTTGATGAAAATCTCACACTGAGTGTAGTCCTTTGCTTTTAAATGTTGCTCAAGAACATCAAGCTACTGTATCCGTGTATATTATGGACTTACTGCTCAAACAAATCTTGTTTTCAGGAATAATTTCAAAAGTTTTCAATAGTTGTATTGGGGAATAGTTGGGGGAAGTTGGATCTTGTTTCCCGAACAAGGAGTTGTGGGTGGCACGGTGGCTCAGTGGTTAGTACTGTTGCCTCACATTGAGAAGGTCCTGGGTTCAAATCCCGACTGGGGCCTTTATGTGTGGAGTTTGCATGTTCTCCCTGTGTTCACGTGCTTCGGTTTCCTCCCACATCAAAAGATATGCATGTTAGGTTAATACTCCTGTCAATGCCAATGACCAAGGCACTGGCCTTAAAAACTGGAGTTGGTCCCCGGGCACCGCACAGTGGTTGCCCACTGCTCCTAAGTGGTTAGGATGGGTCAAAATGCAGAGAACTAATTTCCCCACGGGGATTAATAAAGTGCAACTTTAACCCTTAAGTGTGTAATTATCCTCACAATTTACTTTATTATGTATGTTCTTTTCTTCTTGTTAATTATTATTTCTCTCATATGCCTTTATTTTTCTTTATTACTATTGCAAGCAATCAACAAGTCAGATTCCTTGTATTTGCAAACATACTTGGCGAATAAACCTTTATTCTAAAGTTTAATCAAAAGATTAGTGCCACATCAGCTTGCATCAGAACCAAACTGAACTAAAGGCATGAAAATGACCGTATAGTTGTGGTGTGTATTTGGACAAGCCATTATGTGGTTGGCGTGCTGTGTGAATGACTTGCAGAAGAATGACAATGGTTTCTCATTGTCCAAATGCTGTTTATTCATTATAATCCCAAGATATGTGCATTTGTCCTATGTTCTGCACTTTTGCAAGTCAAAGCATGTTTTTTTAAGCTTTGCAAGTTCATAGAGTGGTGATTCCAATTGTTCTATGGCTGCACTTTCCTAAATCACAGACAGCATTGCTCTTGGATGTAAATCTTAAAGCCAAGCAAATCACTGAACCGGTACAACTTTGATTGGGGTTGTGAAAAGCATTTTAATTAAAGATTAATTTGTTTGAGTTTGCTAGCTCTGCAAGCATTGCACACACTAAGTGTCCCTCTGAGAATTAGTGCCATTGCCTTAATTTCCCATCTTGATTTACTCTAAACAGTGGAAGAAAAGAGCTTCATATATCCTCTGGGTCACTATTAAAGCCCTTGGTGCAATTGCATCTAAAACGGATAGTAGCTATGCTAAATGAACACGTTGACCTTTGCTTTGCTTGAACTTTGATCAGATGCATGAAATGTTACAAAAATGTGGCCTCACATTTCTCTTTTCTGTCCCGAGATTATATAGTTATATTATATAAAATACAGTTCATCACAGCACAGAATATTTTTTATTTTAATTTTCTTTTCATATTATTTGATAGATGTACAGTGTATGCCATGTATCTTTTTATTCATAAAAACCTGCACATCTGCATTGTACATATCTTATACACATATCATGCTGTCTGTGTATGTCCTTTGTAGGCACTGTGGAAGGGCATTTTTTCTTATACGCGCAATACCTGTCTGCATGTGCAATATTCTTATTGTTCTGCCTACTCTTCTCCGTACCATGGCTCTTTGCTGATACTCGGTCCTGTGTTTCCCTGCTGTAATGCCGCAATTTCTGGATCTACCTGACACTTGTTCCTTGATTTTGTCACCAAGCAGCCGATTACCTTTTGACCTCAAATGTTTGCCATTCAGGGGAGAGTGTAGATATATTTAGCTCTGCTGTCTGGCTTTTCAATCCATACTTACTCTATTATTGGCCACGTTGATACACAACTGGAAATAGGGACAACCAACAGGCCCCCAAAAATAATGCCACCTTGTTCACTCTCTGCTTTTACAGCAAGTATGTTCCCACTAGACAAACTTAAATAGGCCAAACTGGCAAAAACGATGTATTTTACAACTTTAATCTGATTGATTTATGGAATAAAGCTCCATTAAAATCATGAGAATCTTGACAGAACAGTAGGCCTACACTATAAGCAAACATAAAATATAAATAATACATAAATTACCCTTTAGCTCTTGGCTCTATATTCTGTTGTGGAAATAGCAACAATGCAATTTAACCTAGTAACTACTTGACCAATACAAAAAGCAATTGCAGTTAAATGATTTTTTTCTCGACCTCTGACTGTGTGTGTGTGTGCGTGTTCTGGCTCCTGTACCCTTGGGAAGACCACATGTCCTCACATATTTGTAGACCAAAAGTCCTCACACTGTAAAGCTAAAGGAATTGATCCCCATGTAAATATACAAACTGATTCTACTACTATGTATAATCCACTGATATTTTCACTGTACCTTATTGCCCGTGTTTCATTCCTATTTTCTAAATTTTTCTACTTAATCTTACAATATACATACATTATTTTATTTTTTTTATCTTATTTTTATACTGCCTATTTTTCTAAAACTATGTTGAAACCTGCTCAGAGAAAAAAAAACTATGCACTTGTAATTTGGTGAATAAAAGTAATTCTGATGAGGACATTTTGTCAAGGACGTTTTTAAGTTTAGGACTTAGGTTAAGGGTCAGGGTTTGAGATGGGGTTACTGTAGGTTGATGTCAGGGTAAGGATGTTAGCCATGTATGTGTGAAGGTTGAAATTAAGTGAAGTGAATAAGGGTCAGTAGAGGGAGTTGTCTGACACAATTCGCATTTGTTTGAGAATGCATTTTAATTGTGTGTGCATGTAATTTTTTTGCATGCATGCTTGTGTGTATGTGTGTGTGGTTGCTGTGAATCTAACCCTTTTTTTAAAAATACTGGCATCCAGTTACGGTTCCAAACAGCTCTTACCTCATAAAAGGATTCTTCTGACACCCCTTTCTTCACAACGGGTATAGCAGAACACCTGAACAAACCATTTTTTTTATTTTTACTATTGACAGTGTTCCTATTGAATTACCGGTATTGAGGAACTACATGCAATATATAATGTGAATACCCTGTTAAGTAAGATAAGACATACTTGAGTGCCTTAATCAGAGGACGTGGGAGGTAACGCATCTAAAGCAACTTAACAATTTAACCAGAGATTTAAATCCTTTAAAGTTAAGTTTTTAGAACCAAGACTCTCCTCAGATTTCTGAAGAATAAGTGAGTCCATTCCTGCTTTTTGCTGTTGATCATCATGTTACGAGATGGGTTTGCAATTCTGCCCAGCAGTGTGTGTATGACGCATACAAAAAACATTTAAATACATAATGAATTAAAAAAACTAAGAAAGCCTTGCACTGGACATGCCTCATTGCATTGGAATTAGGTTGCCTGCTAGCATGATGACTTAGCAATACCATGAAGTCAGCAAGGAGTCACAGCACATCTGTGTTTCATAGAGCAAGGTGAACGTGTCCATTCAAACCAAGAGGAATAAAACTAGGAATGTTTTGCAATGAACAGAGCACTACTCCAGCATGCTTTTTGTAATCATTCTACTTCCCTCCGTAGAATATCATCCCCTATCTGTGTTTTCACCCTGCTTAGCTGACTGCTGAGTGGGACTGCACTCCCCCTTTTACCGCAGGAGGGGGAGAAAAGGGAATGACCTAAGCATCATTTTCTGCCAGTTGACCATGTTCCATTAAGTCTGGCATGCAGCCAGGGTGACGGTGATATATTTTGCTGCTGTGTTTGCTGTATCCGTGGTATCCCAGGCGCCCAGGGTACGCAATGCTATCGCCTCAGCGATGTCTGAGGAGAAAAGTAATGGCCTTCGACAACTCGGATAAGACACATTTATTATTCTCACCGCTGTGACATCATCACACAAGGGGAATTCCATCCTATTCTCGTTTTATTGCTTTGTATGGATGTTTGTCTGCTGACTCCCAAAACCAATGCGTTTTTCTTAGCCATCTTGAATCACAAGAGTTAATTTACGTGTCCATGTCAGAGAACTGCCATCTCAAACCTCAATCAATTAATTACTCAATCAATCCAGTTTCATTTGTGCTGCGCTTTTCACAAATTCAAGTAATCACAGAGCACTTAACAAATTACAGACCCTTTACCCCAGTGGGCAACAGTGGCAAGGAAAAACTCCTTCATTAGAGGCCACTTAAATTAGGACGAAACCTTGAGAGGAACCAGGCTCAACTGGGGACCCATTCTCCTTTGGTTCAAACCATTAAAGGTTTACAAATACACAGGGTAGGGAAAAAACAGCTACCAAAAGGGTGAAAAAACAGGAAGGGTACAATGTGCAAAACCTATCCTGCAATGTAGTGCTTGTGTTTGCCGATTTTTTTGTTGACCATGAACCACCAAGAGGAGGCTAATATATACACTTTCCCTTGAAGAGGGGGAGACTATTAATGAGCCCCCCAGAGGTAAAGGTCACGGGGTGTCTTACAGTGTTAATTAGTCTCAAGGGTCTGACAGACAGTATTAACAGAAACACAATCACATATGTTTTGCTGCCCACACCACATAATCACATCCATCCTGTGCATTACTCTTAATTACATATTTTATATATAGGTTTTATTCTCATGTAGTTTAGTGAAGCACAGTGCAAACTGTCCAGCAAGCGCTTAGAGTTCTGATTAGTGACGACAGTTTAGATGCCTTTACTGTTAAATCGTTTGATGTCACAGATGCTGCTGGTAAAACACCCTCCTCACCCACACACACGGAACTACAAAATCTGATGGAGTGGAAACTTTCAGAGTATTTTACAGCACCTCCCCTCATGTCACCAGCCAAATTTGGGCCCTATATCATCTTTCCCCACTTATCCGTAACCCCATACCAGACTGACCATTGCTTTACTTTATTTTAACTCATATATTTAGGCACCTTACTTGGGTCATCACCTCCCTGTGAATACGACCACCCGCTGCAAGCATTCAGGAAGCTAACCTGGGCTGTAAAGTAGCATGTTATCAGGTTAATATGATAAGTATAGGATATTAAATTAGAGAATCTGGACCCTTCAGCTAACACATACATTTTGAAGTTAACTCTTAGAAACATGCCTCAAAAAGCTCACAGTCCAACAGTTACATACAAAGTAAGTCGTAATGCCCTAAGATGCCAGACCTTTGATGAAGGCCTTTTTTTAGGCCATAAAATCATCAAGGACCCCAGTCAAAAGCTCCTCTCATCTGGCAAACAGTACCGGAGCATCCAGTCTGTTGGCCAACCAGCTCTAAGACATTTTCTACCTCCAAGCCATGAAACTATAAAACCAGGATGAGTGACTGTACACTAATCTTAGCACTGTTGCCTCACAGTAAGAAGGTTCTGGGTTCAAAACCCAACTGAAGCCTTTCTGTGTGGAGTTTGCAAGTTCTCCCTGTGTTCATGTGGGTTTCCTCCGGATGCTTCGGTTTACTCCACATCAAAAGACATGCATGTTAGGTTAATGCTCCTGCCGCTATCCTTGACCAAGGCACTGACCTTAGAACTGGAGTTGGTCCCCGGGCGCTGCACAGTGGCTGCCCACTGCTCCTAAGTAGTTAGGATGGGTCAAACTGCAGAGAAATAATTTCCCTAAGGGGATTAATAAAGTGTAACTTAACTTTATCATTTGCACTACTTTTTATTGCTTTTTATATTTGTCATTAATTGTTTGTTTGTTGCGAGGAAATCACACATCAAGCATTCCAACGTTCTCTGTTACTGTTCACTGACAAATAAATTCAAAAGCACCCATTGCCGTACTCTGCAGTGTATTCAGCTTCCAGAACATCTCCCTCTAGCTGCCACTCAGAGTTCTTACAGATTACCCTTCACATCGTCTCTCTTTCCTCGATCTATGAGCAGTTGCTCAGCGCCTTTGGGGACATCGTTGAGTTGTGTCTCAACCTTTTGGCGTTTCCTGTGTCAGCAGCACATTGGCTGCGCACATGAAACCCCGGGGGACAGACACAATTTCCCATGACATTAGAAATCAGCTGAGGGACAGTCACTGAAGGACAAGTCGCCACAGTGAAGGATGAGAATGAGAATATGACTTATAAAATAACAATATTTAAATGTTTTTGTTACTCCCATCCTTGAATTAATCTATTCGCAATTGTGTTGCAGAGCTGTTATATTTTCTCTCTGTCTGTTTGGTACCAGGATATCTCTGAGACTGGCACCATGAAGGTGAACCGGTAAAAGCACAGGGCTTTCATTCAGTGCAGCTGCTGAACTCGAGGTCATGGGTTCAAACCTCAACCAGCCATCCTTCCTACGACCAGTCAACAGGGTTGTGCAAAGCCAATCCTAAACAGTGGATAATAATTAGATAGAGAAACATAAGAATCCTCCCTTGGGAACCATCACCTTATCGTGGTG